>JANHZU010002003.1:66385-97056 GCA_032468055.1 Acrochordus granulatus
AAGACAGGTTAGGGAGAGTTGACAAAGAAAATATGACAGAGAGATGGTGAGCACTTACTAATTTAAAGAAAACTAACAACGACCCCAAGCTATTATTAACTAAAAATTAATAACAGGAGGGGAATAAACATGCACAACTCTCAGTTAACTCATAACTATGGATAGAGGCAAAGAAGGGATTCATACATTGTGCTGAGGATAATGTGGTTTATTTGCTTTCATTCCTTTATGCAGCATCGTTGCTGCTTTTGAACCCCATGGCAGGCTGGGCACGTGCAACCCACTGCCAAGGGATGATCTTCATGCATCTTACGATGCTCTTCTGAATTGCCCCAACAGCACCACTCAGATTTATTGATTTATTTCCATTAATATGAAGTTTTTCAGCTTTAAGGCTGCTCACAAAAATCAACGCAAAAGACCCATTTTGTCAGCACAGCAGGATGGACGGCTTTCCGTCCCGTCAGGCAAAATCATCTACTACTTATGTGTTCCTGTGTTATGAAACACTCTTTTGATTACTATTGACATTTCTGTCAACCACACTACATGCCAATAATGGATTTACTGCTTACGTTCAGAGCCGGAGTTGACTGAATGGCATTCATCAAAGTTGACATGGTTCGACCAGCCACAGATGCGCTACTCCTGGTGAAGGAAACTTTTGGTCTTACAGGGCTGCCCAGAAGAAATATTCAAGGCAGATGAGAGGGAGGAAATTGGCAAAAAGAAGCCACATACCAATTGTTATGTGGCGCGTTCTGGGAGTTGAAGTCCACCCATCTTAAGTGGCCAAGGTTGAGAAACACTGCTGTAGACGTTCCATCTCTAAGATGTTTTCAAAACCTTTTTGCTCATCCAAAGCTTCTTTCCAACGTGATCTTCTCATCTTCAACCACCATTAAGTTCTCTGCTGTTTTAGTTTCCTAATTAGAACCATGATGGGTAGACTCGTGAGAGTTGTTGGGATTGGGATTATCAGAAGGATCCCATCTTGGGGGAATGTACGTTAAGGCTTGTGGACATTCAGGCATCCTTAATTCTACCTCTATGTTGTAATGTTGTGGTTGGAAACTTGGTAGCTTCCACCTTCCATTACTGGCCTGAAGTCTTCAACGATGTGTGTCAGGCTGAGACTTCATTCTTGATGGTTAGTTTCAGCTCAGTTTCAAATCACTATTGAGGAGGTTACTCAATGGGTTGTCAGTTGTCAAAATTTAGTGAAGGATTGTGACATGTTTCCTGCTATGAAATATGAGGGTCAGGTCTAAAAGCAGGATGCAGCAAAGAGGTTTTCCACAGGGATCCAGCCAAAGAACTAGAACATCTTGTACCAGGGGTGGAATGACATGTTGGATGTGGGTATCTGTGGTCTTGGTGGCTTCTGGCTTTCAAAGGAATTATAAGAAGCAAAATCTCAGTTCACAGAAGTGAAGATCCAGTAAGCTGCTAGGTTGTGGAATTGGTCAATGGTCCAAGAGCCACCAATCATGAAGATTAAAACAGAAGATATATATCTGTCCACCACAGCAGCCTTTCTCAATCTGACACCCTGATCCGATTGATCCCAGCCATGCTGTGTGTGGCCACTGGCCACTGCAGGCAACAAGGCAGCAAAAGCTGTATGACATAGTTCTTTTGGATTTATAAATGTTCTTTTGACCCATAAACATTTAGAAAAGGCTAAATATTTTTTGTGAAATTATTCACTGACTTCATTGGAAGCTGTGATCTGATCTGCTGCTTCCCTCCTCTTTATTTATTTTATCCTTTTCCTACTCTCTTTTTACACATTCTCTTTTGAAATTTCAATTATTTCAAAATGTGCATCTATTCATACAAATGAACCTGTGCAATTTCACATGCATCTGAACCCTGGCTTGGTTTCTTGGGGAAAATTTAGAATAAAAGACATGGGTTGACTTCTTCCCTCGGCTGAGCCATGCCTGGGAACTTGTTATGTAAGTGAAGAAGAGAATGGGTGAAACTCCCTGGAAGGGCGTGTGCCACCTCCAAAGGGATTTCAAATTAAGTGGGTAGGGCTGTGCAATTAAGACTGACGTGCATCAGAGCCATAAATATGCCCGTTGCACATCAGGACAGATGCTTAGGGCAGCCAAAGGCTAAAGATGACACTAAAATTGACTGACATACTTGCAAGTCAGAAAAACAAAGGCCTAGGAAGATCTAGGAAGGTAGGTTGCTCCTACCAGTCCAACCCAGGAGTTCCTCTGCCTTTTGAAAAGAATGGGTCCTTATCGGACTTTGGAGGAGAAATTTAATTCTTGATTCAAAGCAGTTGAGGGTCAAGGCGAGTCAATGTTGAACAAGGTCATCTTGGGTTCTGCAATATTTTCAAGGGCAATGAAGACCGGGATTAGAATTCTTCTATTGTCTTAACCAGAATAAGCAAAAAGCTATCCATCTTCAGGGGGCGCAGTGATCTAGCGGTTAAGACACAAGGCTTGGCAGCTGGAAGGTCGGCAGCCCAAGTTTGAGACCCGAGTGATGCCATGTAACGGGGTGTTCCTGCCCCAGCTCCTGCCAACCTAGCAGTTCAAAAGTTCAAAAATGCAAGTAGATATATAGATATCACCTTTGGTGGGAAGGACAGCATCTGTGTGCTTCAGCATATAGTCATTCCAGCCACATGACCACGGATGAATCTTCGGACATACTGGCTCCTTGATTAGGAAATGGAGGTGAGCACTGCCCCCTAGAGTCAGACCCGACTGGCGGGGGAAAGTTTCACCTAAAACAAAATTCCTTCTCATTTCAGCAGCCACCTCGTTCAAGAGAAGGAGGTCAACTCAAAAGAAGGGAGAGGAACCCATTAAAGGGTCTTCTTCATTTGGCTCAAAATACTTCTCTTGCTGAAGTCAGCGGCCTTTAGATGGACCTGGCTTGACCTGCCAGGTTCCTTCTCGAAGAGCAAAAATGTCTTCTAGAAATGATGATCTCAGGCTGGGCAGAGAAAAGAGGCAGCAAAACAGCAGCCAGAGAAAAAGCACAGGAAATCATCTGCATCACTCAGGCTATCTTCTTCAGAGACCAGAAAGGGTGCAAAAAAATAACTTGTTGACTGTTAACCCATCTGATGCCCTAACGCACCCGCCGTTCTTGGGAGCAATGCCTTCTGAGTCTTCTCAGAAGATCAGAAACCCACTTCCTTTGAGCCTCTGATTTGCAGGAGCTGAAACAGGAGGTGCCAGGCGATCCGTGCCAACTGCAGGCTGCAAATGCCACGCGAAATGCAAGAAGAGGAGAGCCACTTACTGCCAGCAGAAGGTGAGGAAGGGAAGGCAACGTCTTTAATTCGTTCTACCCAGCAGAAGAGCCAGAGAAAGGCAGAAAACAGCGGCTGCCTTCGGGGAGGAGAAACCGAAGGCAGAAACAATGCCTTCCTTGCGTCTCTCACACACTCACACACACAGCCTGAACCTTCGTGATGTGCGGTTTCCTTTGACAATCAAAGAGACGCCATTGTTGCCAAACACCGAATGTAGAGAATTGTAGATGCACCTAAAAAAGTCACATATTTCTTCCACAATTCCAGGCAAATTCAACGTCAGTTAAATTAAGGTGATACTCAATTTAAAGCCGGCTCTAGCAGTTCTCCTTCCAGGCTCGAGATGGTGGGCGGTTAGGACGGGTGAACAAGAGAAAAATAATTTTCTCCGGGGTGCGACCCAAATCTCAGCAGACTCTTCCATCAAGAGGCACATTTCTCCTTCTCCTTATCTTTCAGGAGGGCTCTAAATGCAGCTGCTTTTTCCGAAAACGAGACTGCTTTTAACTCTTTTAAAGCAGCGATTGATTCTTCTGCCCGTGTATGTTAAAATCCATGACAGAACAACTCATCTGGATTGTTTCCTTTCTAAAGTATTTTTTGATGTACTTCAGTTGTTCGGTTGAGATGTTCACTGAGGTGTCCCATAGCATCTCGTAAACTCCTTCGAGAAAACATTTTCCTTGGTGTTGGGCTCTTCTCGACAAAGTAAATGAAGATGTGAGGATATTCGAGACTTGGGATGATTCTCGACGGATGTTTTGAGTGTCAGAATCATAGTCACCCCAGAAGATTCCCAGGGAATATGCAAATAATCTCCCCCAATACTCAGGTGCACCACAGGATTCCTTGGGGGGAAACGGACAGAAACTATTTTGCGCTGCAAATAGAACCAAAAATAATAGATATAAATGGCAGCAATCCAGATTTCATTTAAATAAGGAAAAACTTCCAGATGGTAAGAGCTGTACCAGAGTAGACAGTCCCTCTATGGAATCTGTAGGATCAAAATTTCTGAGGATTTTAAGAAGAGCTACCTCTTGAGGATCCACAGAAGCGAATCCATATAGCTCAGGGGTGAAATGTGGAGTCCTTGGTACCCTCTGAGCTCAAAGCTCAGAAGGCAGCAAGAATGCCGCCTCCTGAGGACGTCCATCACTGAGGGTCAGACTAAATGATCCTTGGGTCCCTTCCCATTCCACAGTCCTATGATTCTGTGATGCCGTGATCCCACCGCTTGGTGCCATACAGATTGGGCAGCAGCTTCCTTCAGATTAAGCCCTGGGGCATGGCTGCACATGGTAGGGAGAAGGCATAGATTGGCTGGTCCTGGTCCTCTTCGAGCATGGTGGGAGTAGACGCCAGGGTCCAGTGCTGTGGCTGCTGCTCTTGTCCCAAGGGGGCAACGCTGGACCCTCCCTTCCCCACTCCAGATCTAAGAAGCCCCTCTTTCTGCCTTTGCTCAGTCAACAAAGCTGGACCTTCATCTCCAAGTTTAGCCCTGGGAGCTGGTGCCAGAAATTCTCCACGGGTGAAGACACACTCAGCCTTTGTTCCAGGTGTCCAGCTGAGTCCCGACAGCTTCCCACCTGTGGCAGGTTCTCATTTTGCAGTCTCTTATGATGTAACAGTGAAATATGCAGTGGCTATTTAATCTTCCTTTAAAAAAAAGGAAAGAAATGCAAACCAAAGATTCCAGCCTTGCGGTGGTTACGTTTCATGCCACCAGCATGAGTAAGTTTGTACATGTTTACTGAGCGCCTCTTGCCAAGTTTACATAAGCTAATGCATCTATTTTGGAGAGGGCATCGCCAGAGATGGGTGTGCCGAGCGCCGGAGTCCAATCCTGACGTGGTCGGTTTCCTTCTGGAGCTGATTTTCCACAGTGTCTTATTTCACTTTCCGGACTGTTTGTCTGGCACTTCTTGGGGTGGTATAACAGATGGAAGGTTTATGTCTTCCTCCTAGGGCTAGTTCCTGAAAGACACCTCCTGCCCCAGATCAGAGGAGACGGCAAGGGCTTTGTGCAGTTCCCACATCTGCAGAAATGCCGATGCAGAAGGAGACTCTGGAAGCCTCTCAGAGTTTACAAACAACCCAACCACGATTTCAATGAGAGCATTTAAAGAGGAGATAAATGTAAGGTAAATGGGGAGTAGTTTCCCTGGAAAGCAGCCCAATGTATCCTCCCCTCCCTCTGATACTCCCCAAGGGAGTGGATAACAACTCCCATCACTCCCTGCCTATGAATTACGGAGGAGGCTGTTCCCTGGGAGGTGTGGATCGGGTCGCTTGGTCATGTAGGGTTCAGCAGATGGTGCAAAGTCAGAAAAGGGGCTGATCCACCTGCGACTGTTATGAGAGCAGCACCAAGGTATGAAATGAACGTTGTTGCTTTTCCCTTTATCAAATTATTTTGGGACTTTGGTCAATCTGGAATGTCTGTTTTTGGCAGGCTCCTTCCCATTCTACTCTGGATTTCCCTGGTTTACACAGAGATGCTACTTACTGAAACTGAATTGTGATCTGCTTTGAACCTGGATTTGGACCACTGGATTGGAAACCAGTAATGTCCCACTCCGGGTGTCCTGCTTATCTCTGGACCTCCAAAGACAGACAAAGTGCTTCCTCCCCATGTCAGGAGCAGTTTGAGCCAAATGGGGTGTTTGGTAAATTACCATTAGGTGTAGAAACCACAGTGTTCATTTCAGGGATTGTTCAACGGTGGACGAATCCAATCCCCTCTTGTTATTTTTGCATTTGGCTTTAGGGGAAAAGAAGAATTTTTGGGCCAAATTATTTTTCCTGGTGGCAGTCAAACATTATAGATAAAGAGATCATCGGGCTTCTAAACAATAATTTTAAGGCTTATGTGTATGTGCACACCTGTATTCTAAGGCCTTAGAATACATAATCATTTTTATGGCTTGGCATTCTCTCTTCTGGTTTTGCTAGTTTATATAAGGTGTGAGGCACACAACAAGGCCCGTCCTAAACCACTGGAAAGCCGGTTCAGCGACTCTCCAAGTGCCCACATACTTTCCTGCATTCATATGGACTAGCGCCTGATGGAAAGTCCATTAAAAAAATACCTTCAGTCTTGCAGCCAATCAGCTACGCTCTTCATCCCACATGAAGTTTCAGATGACAAGGACAGAAAGTGTCTAAATCTTCCACCCCTTCCCACTCATCTTCACTTCTGAGGATTCTGCTCAAGATTTTAGTGAAAACCTTGCAAAAATAGTGCAAAAGCATTCTCTGGGACAAGGGCAATGTGTAATTTGATTCTTCATAAATGAGCCGTAGATGAGTGAAAATTTCTGGGGTTGCAGGAAGGAGGATAGAAGAAGGCAATAGAAACTGGCTGGAGGGAGGCAAAAGAGACAGGACTTCGCATTCCTGCCCCTTCTGGGCACGAGATTTATATTTGCAGAGGACCAAATGTGAAACTGGAGGACATCTAGCCTCCTGATCCACGTAACAGCATCGAATAAATTATTTTGTTTGGAAGCAACGGACCAGCCAAAGCAGTATCATGTACCTCCAAAGCACTCCAGGCATTTTGCAAAGTAATAAAAATCACCACTTGCCCCATATAAATTGATGGATCACCCACCAAAAGGCGAGAGAAAAATGAGGTCACCCCAGCCAAGGGATGAAAAAGCACAAAGGCTTTCTTACGTGGGTGGTTTGTGAGTGCCACAATTAATTGCAAGAGGTGAGGATGTGCCTCGGAGGGCATTCTTGGCTAGGAGTGGAGTGGAGACATCTGCAGAAGGTGGAGAGCAATCGCTGGGGCGTGCTGCCTATGCCAGCCTGGTCTGCTCACAACAATCTCCTAAGATCAACATCTGGAATAATTAGCCAGCTTGCTACAAAATGCCAGGCAGGTGAAAAGATGAACCTCTGACAGCGACCTTGTACTAATCAAACTTGGTGGCAGGAAATGAAAGGGGTTGTATTTGAGTCCTGCTCGGAGAATTAAGCCCAGATTCAGAAGAACCAAAAGCAAGGAATTTTGGGAAGTCCACACTTCCTAAAGGAAGCTGCTACTGGCTGAATTATCAGAGCAGGAGGTAGAAAATAGATGGATAGAGGAGAATTCTGGGAAATGAAGTCCTCACATCTTCACGTTCCTGAGGTTGACAAACACTGATCTAGAAGGTTGAACCACTTATTTCTATTTCTTCTCTACAGAATCATAAGATCCTTGGGTTGGAAAATCTTGTAGTCCAACCTTCTACCCAAGAGATATCTCCCGGACCAATGGTTGTCCAACCTTTGCTTGAAAATGTCCAGTGATGGAGCACCCAGGACTCCAGGAAGCAGGCTGATCCTCTGTTTCATAGCTCTTATGGTTTAAAAAAATCCTCCCTATTTCAAGGTTGGATCTCTCTCTGTAAAATGTCCATCCGTTGGTTCTTGTCCAACCCTCAGGCGTTGGGGAGAATAAATCCACACTCTCTTCATGCACTTCCACACCCTCATGAAGGTGTCTAAGGTGGCTACAAAGCCATGAAGGCAAAGATTTAAAATGGCAACCTTACAGCTACCTTCAGACTTCAGAAAATACTGCAGATCAGGGCTTTGGGTCCATTTCCAGAAGTGCATCTTCCAGCCTTGTCCTTTCTCAGCACAACTCAAACACAGTGTTACCCCACTGAACACAAACAACTGAGCACAACTGCATCATGCCCATTCAGTTCTATAGGGGCTGTTTGTCTTTCCACTCTGCCGCAAAAAGACACCTCATGCCATGGAATTGACACGATTTCCTTTGCATCGCTCCATCAAGCTACTCCAGTGTCTGGAAGAAGCATCGTGAGTTGCTGCACAAGGTCTCTGAACAATCAAATCAACGCAACCAGGGCTTCTTCGCTTTTAGAGAGGGGAGGGATAGACACACGGTTTGCAAACGAACCTCAACAAAAAGCTTTGCTTAAAACAGTCTTGAGGGAAGCAACTTCCAAGCCTTGCATAGTCCTAGGAAGCAGATTGTCATCAGCAATGCGGAAGGTACTGAGCGAAAGAGAGAAATCTGCTCTAAGGACGTGGAGTAGCTCTTGGGACCTTATCCTCTCATGCAGTGCACGCTGTTGGTCACCCAAAAGCAACTCCCTGAAGTTGGGAGTTCTGGAGGAACATGGCAGATCCAAGCCACATCACCTCGGTGCTGAATCTGACAATGCAAAATACTTGCGAGCAAAGAACATGCGAGCAAAGAAACCAGTATGTTGGTGCTGCTCTCCTCCTCGACGTGAAACTGCCCATTCAGGGCACCTAAATCTGAAAGTGACAAATCTCCTCCTTGGCTTTGTGTAACAATAAATATCCAGTGACACCCCGAGGGCTGGGATTTTTATGGACCATTAAACTTGTCAGTTGGTAGACGGCTGTCATTAACTACGGTTTCTGCTAGAAAGGAATATGAAGACAGATGTTCACCCACGACAAACTTGCTGAAAAGCTTAGGAGATGGAGATCAAAACTTCAGAGCCCAACAGGGTCCCCATTTACATATTTGGGTTTTTTTTAATGTACGCTGACAATATGAAGTGTGAAAGTGACAAATACGTGTTTGCAATTATCTTAAGCTACCCTGCCTGGGTTACAAAGATTCCTGAGTCACAAATATCACTTGTATAAAGGGACAGGATGACAAAGCTAGCTTTTAAAAGCGTCCAAAGGGCCCCAAAACAGAAGAAAAAAACATCCCTCCGGTAGTTCTCCCTACAAAACTCAAGGATGGTTTAAGGTCAGTGGATAAAACGGAGATCTCCACTGGTGGATGTTCACAATTTCCATTCCAGGATAGGCTGTTTTGAATGGTTGATTGATTCGTTCACTGACCCTGCTTCTACAGTGAGCTAAAGACCTCCTGACGAGGCCTGAAGAAGACCGCCTTTCTCCATACATCCATCACCACTCCAAATTACCATTTCCAATTTCGAAGTGTCTCTTGCAAACAGTCCAAACTAGGTTTCAAATGCAGCCAGCCTGAAAGCTGTTAAGATTTGGGACAGGAAATCTATCTCCTTGTTCTGGGGAAAGTTTCCGGCAGCTCTTCCACTGACAGATCTAGTTTAATAAGGGAAGCAATAAGAGATAAAGAAATAACTTTTCCTGAGAGCTGCCAAAAAGAAAGAAACAGCGGTCACCAGAATCAGAGAACTCCATCTTGAAGGCATCTCAGCGCTTCCTCATCCGCTGACGGGCTGCCTCTTTTGTCAGTGGACAGATGCCCTTCCAGATTACGGACAAAGTCCTGGTTGCACATCGCAGCTTTCCACTGCCAGCACTCTCAGCTCAGAGATAGGACCGTTTCACTCCTTAAGGCTCCCCAAAGCGGGGCTGTGGCCCTCAAGAAGCCATGAAGAACCCAAGAAGGTCTTCATGCTGAAAGGTGTTCTGCTCCCTTGCACAATAAGAGGTCCCAGTTCTAGTCTGACTATCTAACCCAATACCCAACCCAGCTGGAGGATTATGGGAGTTGAAGTCCACACTTCCATACTTCTTCAAGTTGCCAAGGTGAGAAAAACTGGTTCAACCTCTCCTCCTCCATGCTCCGGTTTCCATCAAACCAGCAAGTTCTGGTTTCCATCAAGCCTGGAGAGGAGGACTTTCCTTGTCTGTCAAAGAAGATATGAGCACGACTGACGGCCAACTACCAGGTGGAAAACAAATAGCCGCTGTTTTTCATTAATGGCTGCTGGAGGAATTTGAAGGGCTCTAAGCGGCTGGTGGGGAACAGGTGTTCCTCCCCTCCCACTGGGGGGGAGGAATATCAATCATAATCTAGCAGTTCGTTAAGAAAAAGAAATAAAATAAAAGTTTAATCCAAGCAAAAGGGAGTGAAGAAAAATAGAGGTGAAGATGAGTTATCTCCAGAAGTGTTTTACCAGGGCAAAGAGTGCTTCAAGGACAAGCCATAAACTTGATGCTATTTGAGGCAACTTCATTATAAAATCATTTTTAATAAGCCATCGGAGCCCAGAGAGGGAGAGCTCTGGCAGGGAAGGCCCCCGAGGGACCCCCAGGCTGCCCGGTTAGGCTATTAGGCAGAAACACACGAGGGACCAAGCAGCGCTTTCTCTGGCCTCGGGGGACAGGATTCAGCCTCCGCCTTTTCTCTAGAGGCTGCAGTGCCAGGAGCACCCACCTTTAACTATCACGCCGGGAAAGTTCACCGTATGGGAGGAAAGTGCGCCCGCGCGTCTGTGCATTTGCAAAAAAAACACCTCCCTTGACTTCACACTCGAATGGCAAAACCAGAGCTCCAGTTGTCATCCACCCAGAAAGAGAACGGTTGGTCTTTTCCTTGGGAAATTTCATTCTCCTGGACATCCGGAGGTGCTTCTTTTTCAAGAGGCAAGTGGACTTCCTTGAATTTCTCTTGAAATTGTTCAAGAAAAATTCAAGAAAGTCCAGTTGCCTTTTGAAAATGAAGCACCTCTGGGGCAATCTAGCCCTGGATGACTGAGAATCTCCACAGACGTTCCCCTGGACTTCCATGAAGTGCGGCAAAGAGCTTGCATGCGTGCACGCACGCACGCGTACATGTGCACAAAGGAGAAAATGTCTCCAATGACCCGCCTGATTTGGGAGGGAATCATCAGACATGAGGAGAGTAATGCACTTTAAAAACGAGTCTTTGAGGGAGGTCCAAAGGACAATCAAGAAGAGGGTCATCCTTCTTTCAGAGATGGTTCTGGGCGTCTCCTGAAGGCAAGACTCTTCAAGATGCTTCACAACAGACGTGGGTTGGATGTCACACCTAGGGATGAGTTGCACCCAACCAATTCCAACCCTTTGAGGTTCTCTCAAGAAGGTGCCCTGAGAGGGACACACCGGTTGAGGGAAACATGTAACAAGCAGATGTTTTATGCTACCAAGATGGTGTCTGTGGGAAGCAAGAAAACAAACCCCGATTTTGGTAATCGTGCAAAGACAAGAAGTCAGGATGTATGGGGGATCCAAAGGAAATCCCTTCTGGATTGAGTTTAGCCTTTTTTCCCAATCTCAGAAACTTGAACCTGCCATCTCATTTCCAAGCTTCTCTGTGGAATCACAAGGACTCGAAGATTATTTAATGATGTTCACACTTCCTGCAGCATAGGCGCAGCAAATAGCAAGCATCATTACCTAGTTTCTAAGCTAACTCACCTTGGAAGAATAAAGCAATCCACTGAAAAACCCTTCAGGCAGGTAAATGGATGAAGATACAGCAGATATGAACAAGGGAATAGGAATCCAGAAACTCATTTTCTTTAAAAAAAATGGCTTCCTCTCCTTTGGGAAAGCTCAGCTCAGTTCCTAACTAGTTTTTTAGAGTTCCTAAAACTCTTTGCCTTTGCATTTCTCCTTTACCAGCCCTCAGCAGTCAAGACTGTTTACGAGAGAATATTTCACCAAGATCCGCATCTCTACATCTTCCTCCCTCCTTCCCTCCCTTCCTCCCTGGTCCACTTTGAAATACATAGATTTTAAAACAATAGTTGCATCCCATTCCCAGTTCAGCTTCCCACCCACTTATGGATTTCAGGGGATCCAACCTAACAGAGCAACCTCATTAGGACAGCTGGAAGCCCGTCTAGAAAGGCCAATATGATCAGAAAGGGGGGAGGCTTACTTACATGTGTGCGTCTTCTTTGTTACCGAAATGCCTAGGAGGAAGAGGAAAAGAGCTTCATTAGCAAAGAAACAAGATACTCTCATTAGCCTCGGAGGCAATTGCCAAAGATAAATTGAGCAACACTAATCAAACCGTAATAGACCCCAACCATAATAGACCCCCTCAGCAGACAAGTCGAGAGAACCTTGCCAGATTCCAGAAGTTTTGGGCAGCTGCAGGACATCCTTCGACTTCTCCTGGGACTTCTCCAGCCACAGACCAGCCAGGTCAGATCCTGCTGAGTTTTTCAAAATCATCCAGGGATTTTTGAATATTAACTAAAGATGCCAAGTGGACCATCTTTACCAAAGCAGATCCTTAAGCCCTGGCTTTTGGCCCCTCCATGCCCTGGGGGAAACGCCAGTTAAAAATTTGGGAGGTTAGAAGACGTATCTGACGCAATATAAGACAATGTCCCCTCTTCTGACTTTTATCATGTTAAAAAAACAACTGAAAAGATTTGATTGCTTGTATTGCGAGAATCCTGATTATAATATGAATTACAAATCTTTTTTTCCTTTGGAAAATCTACTCCCCCAACACACATTTGGTTTCACTAACGCAAAGAGGTTTCATTCAGAAGAAATGAATGGATTCAAAGTGAAAAGGAAATTGCAATTCACTCACTACGAGCTCCAGTCCAGACTCATTAAAAGCAAATAACCAGAATGGAACAGCCCGATGGATGGCTGAGTAGGAACAGAGTCAGTCCCATGTACTGAAGATAACGTCAGTTTCATATTTGTCTTAAGTCGTATCAGCGCATTCAAGTCAAAGGGAATGGGTGTGGAGCAACACTAGTCTGGATTCTGCAGCAAGAACCACGTAAAATACAGAATAACATAAATAATAATACAGCTGCAATATTCCACTCTCTCCCCGTTTTTTCAAAGTTAGAAGCTGACTTCCTTAATTTTTAAAAACCAGTTATAATGTCCACTTTTTGGAAACTCAGCACACGAGCTTTCAAAAGTGAATCATAGCCAACTCCCAATACGAATTAATTTTCCATTCAGGAGAACAGACCATGGGCCAAATTCCCAGATTTTTTACATTAAGCACTTCAAGTCCACCCATAAATCATCTTTATATTTCTCCTTGTGGTTTCCTACTTGGGCACAAGACTAGCAAATCCCCAGCGATGCAGAAAACGCTACTGGGTAGTCCTTTAGAGCCCCCCCTAGGACCATCATCTGAGAGATATTATGGTTTGTCGTTTGGTCTTCCAAAGAAGTTTTGTTTTAAATTAGTGGGTGATTCCACCAGTGAAACAGGGAGGGGCATTTTTTCAGCAGATGAAGAAACGCTGCGTGGCCCAACCATCACCACCTTTTGTTTTAGAAGCTTTTCAACGCCGATTCCTTCGCGATGTATGTTTCTTCTGAAGTAAGCCCTATTTTGCTCAGGTTCAAACCGTCAAGCACCTTAAGCTTTGCTTAATATGCTTACCTGGGCACGGGGAAACCCAGGCAAAACTCTAATGCGGCGTTTCTCAACCTCAACAACTTTGAGATGGGTGGACTTCAACTCCCAGAATTCCCCAACCAGCCATGCTCTAAAGGCACTTGAGATCATTATCAAAAGAGTTCAGGTTGAATAACTGCTGAGTTACAAGCCAGAAACTTTTGACATCACACCATCCACCCATGCTATTTCCATGCCTACAAAACACATCCGTGCTGCTTGCCCAGGTTGGTCAGCCAACCATCAGCTCAGGAATCCTTAACTGGGAGAAAACAACTGGTTGCTTGAAAACAACCTGCAAGATGTGTGCTACAGTTTGCAAGTTATTTTCGGGACTGTGCTGTGGACTCAGAGATTCCTCCAACCCCAGACAGCTGAGCCTCGTCAAGCCGTTCGCCACAAGGGCTTTGAACATCAACAAACCAGGTTATGAGCAAGCGGAGGAGGACACGTCATGAAAGCATCCAACAATAACGTGATTGCAGTGACCCTGAGCAAACATTCAAAGCTGCAATTATTGCACAGTCAGATTCTTGGCTGTTCTGTCTGATGTTACTCTTTAAGAAATCTGCCACTGTTTCACCTCTTCGGAACCACTCGTGGGCACGAGAAGATGTGGATCTTTCCTTTCTTTGGTTCGTTGGCTGGAGCTGAAGCCATTTGTTTTATCGGAAAGTCAGTCAGGGCCCTCTACTTTCCACCTGCAACTCTGATCTTTTCGACAACACCAGAAGTCACTTCCTAAGTACATGCTTGCTCAGACACACCTTCTCCTCCTCCTCCATTTCCTTCTCAAACCCCTTCTTCTTCCCATAAATCTTCCTCTTCTCCTTCCCTTTCCCCACCTTCTCCTACTCCTTTGCTCTCCTCTCATCTCCAAAAATCAAAACTACAACATGAAAAGAACTCAGATCTTCCTGTTCTTCCTCTCAGACTGCAAGGAAAGGCCTGCTGGAGGTTGCCTGGATTGGGCCAGGGCCTCCAAAGCTCCTGTAAATGGATAATTAGTCACTCAGAAGCAAATAAAAGGAAAAATGGATAAATTTAAATTACACTCCGCCTTTGCAACTTGGCAGTTTAAGCTCACAATGATGTGTAATTACAAATTAAAGCTGTATGATCATGCTATAATTATATGCCATTATTCAAATACTCTTACCGTGTTTGGGCAAGTCCTTTAATAAAAGAAAAGGGGAGAAGGGATGGAAAGGAGTTCAAATAACAGAATCAAGGATCTTCAGACACTTTGCCTTTTTCACAAAAGCACGGGCGCTTTCGTAAAATTTGTTAGACTGAAAAAGTGCTTCAAGATTCCTTCTGATGCTGTAAATTTGTAATCCCTCCAAGCTTCTCTTTTCCTTTAAAAAAAGCAGGTGCCTTTTCTATGCACAACTCCTATGTTCGTCTGCCATGTGGCAGTAAGTTTGCGTCTGCAGCCGGTTTCAGAAAGCCCCTTCCACTGGCAGCACTTAAAGCATTGGAGATTGCCTCCCTCTTAAATTTTTCAGCAGCCCATGAAGTTTTAACTTCTTGCTCATTCTCCCAGGGAAGAGCTTATGGCTTGGGTCAGATGTGAATAAACTGAAAGGAAGGCAAAGCAGAGAAAAGAAAAGGGGAAAGGGATGTGCACGCACGCACGCACCCTCCATAAGGCAAAAAAAAGATCTGAATCTCTGCAAATGGCTCTTTCCCTGAAAAAAAATCTTCTGGAGGAGAATTCTCAGAAGAGCATTGCTTTAAAAAAAATGCAGCAATTATTTGAGAAAAAAAAGTAAAAAAGAAGAACCCCCCAAGGAAACGCTAACTCAAACTCAATGAAACAAAATGAATGTTTGTTAGGAACCTAAACTACATGGAACTGACAAGTGTTTGACAGGCCTGGAATATGTTTCCACACTGTTTTTTTTAAAACGGGGAGATCAGAAAATCATTGCTTCCTATATTTATAACTTAGTTAAACAAAGACCTAATGAAACATCATTCACAAGTTTTAATACTGAGAACGACTGCTAGATTCCTAGCAATCATCCTCTTAACTTGAGGCCAAGCTCTTTTGAACAGGGCTGTTTCTGGATGGCAAGTCCCATAATTCACAGCTGTTGTATCCTTTTGGAGGATTTTGGCAATGAAAGTACCATAACTGTAACAGGAAGTAGGTTGGCCAAGTCCTTCACTCGAGCCAGTCAAGTCCAATCTTGGCAACTTTTAAATCGTCTTGACTTCTTTGATTACAGCCTGGGGAAAGAGTGGAAGCTTCTTGGAGCCACCCAAGACCCGATACTGGAATACCAAAAATTGGGGGGCAGAGGTTAGCCTTCCAGAGGTGGAAGGACGCACAGTTCCCAGGCCAGCAAAGTCTCCTCTCTTCAATGCGCCAGCACAAGGGCAATCCATTCAGGCAACTCCCAGAGGACTTAAATCAATATTTCCTGGGCCAATGGACCATGAGATGGTCAAAATGTCGACTAATAATCTGTGGAATTCTAATAAACTTTGGCTCTAATTAACGGAGCCAAAGCTGCAGAGTATTTCTCGCACCCTTTAGACCCAAGTTCAAACCCGGACATCTCTTTTGCTCCTGCTTGCCTTTGCTCTCCTTGGCTGACTGCCTGTGGTCTGCAGGAAGGATTAAGGGGGACAGGAAGCTCCCCAAGGACCCACTGCATTAAAGGAAGCAAGGGACTTGCAAGGTGGTCAGCAGCAACATCTCTTAAAGAGCCACCTCATTCCCTTCATCCCATCTTCACGTTCTTCTTTGAAGGGCAGGAATTGATTACTGCAGCAACATGCCCATCGTTGCACATAAGCAGATGTCAGAAGTGTCTTCAGTTATAGAATGGCGAGGGAGGGAGGGAGGGAAGGAAGGAAGGAAGGAAGGAAGGAAGGAAGGAAGGAAGGAAGGAAATTGTTTCCAAAGTCTACAGTGCAGGAAATCAGGTACCGGATCCTTTTGTCCTTACAGAGGATCCTCACAGTGGTTTAGAAATTAAAAGTTGCCTGGGTTCAACTCAACCTTACACCTGTAATCTAAGAACTCATCACTTAGGAACAAAACTGTTCAGCAAGCTCCTCATGATAGGAGCTGTGAAGTCACCTAAGCTCCACTGCCAATCTTCTCACCAATTGTCTGAGTTCCCAGCCCATCTCTTCAACAACTTCAAGGCTGCATGGGCAAAATTCAGGCCAAAATTCAGAACACCCTTCAAGACCCTCTAGGAGGTGGAAGGAAGTCCACGTATGAGCCTCCTCAGATCCAGCAACAGGTCTCTACATCTGAGATTCATTAGTGCTGAACCAACTGCTTTGCTCCATGATCCATGAAGCCATTTCTTCTCATTTACAACTCCACTTCAAGAGAAACTACCGCTATACTCATAAATGCCTTGTTTTCATAAAAGGGGGGGCCTTTGGAGCACCACTCCCAACTCCCAACTCACATGATCCTAGGCTGCTCAGAGGGCTTGACTGATGAGCCAAGAAACCAAGTGACCTTTCTGTTAAAACACTGTAGTGCTAATTAACCCAACGGGAAACTCAGCGATGCTCATGGTTATTGAGTCCTCCACAAGAGAAGGCAAAAGGGAAAACACGCGTGGGCCTTTTTGCTCGGCCAAGGAGAAGGAGACCAGAATCGCCTCCTTCTGTGGTAGGCCAAAGTCTGAAGAATCATCCCAACAGAATGACTCAGCTGCAAACGGGGCCACCTAAACTGCTCACACACCAGTCATGCAACAGCCAGCTCTGATCATCTAACACTGATGCCAAAGCATGGATGGAAGAAAGAGTATCACCATGTGAAAACATTCCTGACATTACGAGCACACAAGCTGAAGTTGCACTATCTCTCCCTCTTCAGTGGAGGCTTCTGGGTGGCCAGTTTTCCCCAACCAGATGCCCTCTAGGTGGGCCAGGGTTCAAGTCTCTCACTAGCATGGCTATCTAGAGTTAAATGAGGGCTTCCTTGTGGCTGGAGGAGGCTTCCAGTTGCTCCGCTTGTCATGTGGACCCATCAGATCTTCAGATGTGATCCCTGAAGGAGTGGACTGATGTCAATCAGAGGAAGGCAACAGCAGCAACCCTCCCTTTCCATTTTTTTTAATGCAACCCAAACATGCTGACAAAGCAGCCCCCCAAGCTTAAGGGTCAGGGTGGGTGTGCTTTTCAGATCTCCTGCAAACGAAGATGGCAAAAACTGGGCACTGTGCTCCTTTGCTTTGGAAGAGAGATGCTGATCCGGTTAGGCCGGGCCGTTCTTCCATCACCCCAGCCAATTTTCAGTTTAGGAGCTTCCTGCACGGAGAAGAAACCCGGGCGTCGTACAAAGAGGTCACTGCAGCCTTTGGAGCCTGAGGGCAGGGGATGGATAAGCAGGGAGGGGAGGTTCCGGCAGGGGAGGGGGCGAGGCCAAGAGAGGAGGAGCAAGAACGCAGCAGCCCACCCCAGGAGGATGGACGGACGGACGGACAACCTCCCCTCCTGCCACGACTCAGCGGACGCGGCGCTTTGCCTCCTTCCTCTGGCCAGCCGGTGTGTCGCGCTGGTCAGCGCCCACGGCCGGGGTCGGTGGGGGTTGCGGGGAGGCTGCTTTTCTGAAGGCCTGAGCGAAGGAGGCGGCGAAGCTGGTCCCTTCAGCTTCCTCACCTCCCTTCCTCCGGAGCGCCAGCCGGAGGCCTTGCTGGTCTCCTTTGGTTCTGCATTCCTCCAAGACCTTCGTGGGCCTTTCTTTGCGCTGACGAGCGGAGTTGGAACCCCGACTGTGTCTATTTCAAAAGTTCAGGAGGTCGCCATGTTGGCACATGAAAACCCACAGCATCTTCCCCGTTTCTGCTTCATGTGCAGCCGCCCCCATCCAAGCCACGCTCGGGAGGAGAACACCGACTGTCCATTGCACGGCGGGATGTGTTCTGGTTTCGCTGCTGTACTTCATGTGGCCGCTCAGTACAGCCAGTGCAGCGTTTTGGTTCTCGCTGCATTTCGGTGCCGAGCCCGCCGGTGCGGTCCAGGTGGAGCCAACGTGAAGCCGAGAAGAAAGACGAGCTTATGTGAGAAGCTCGGCGCGTCTTCTCTGGAGACGGGAACACTGGGCGTGACCCCAAGCTTGACTGAGGCTTCGGGACAGGCCCCATCAGACCTTCAGTTAACCCTTCCGGGGTTCGGCTGACTCCGACAGATGTGTTTTTCCAGGGCTGCCACCCAGCAAATGAGGCTTGGAAGGTGGAGGTTGAGCAATGTCTTCATGAGAGCTTGGGAACACCAGGCATTCTCCTGGGATCGACGTGAGAAAGACCCACAGGGGCGCGTCCTTGCTCAAAACTCAAGACTCGTTCACCGGCTCCCCGCGGGCGTAGTTCTGGCGAGCAGTGCGGAATGAGAACCTTTGATGCCAAGCCAGCACAAGGCTGATGCCGCCCGGGGAGAGACGAAAACAGCTCTGCAAAGGGGCTGCGCCTCCTCCCTCCCGAGGGTGTCACTGGGATGTGAAAGTCTCAGCATCCGTCACGAGGGTGGCAAGATGTGCAAGAAGCCAGCTCCAGTCCTCCATCTTGTTCCACTTGCTGTCGTCGCTGGAAAGGCAGGAAACTGTGCCGGTTTACACAGAAAGATGGCTGGAGCAGGTGTGGACAAAGGCTTTTCTGCAGGTCCCCCCCCCCACATCCTGGACTCCATCCAGTGACAGAAAGGAGAGGGGAATGGTGCCTCCAAGTCCATCTCAAGCCATCCTTGGCAGCTGAGCCAGGGCGATACTTTTCTTGACTGACACTTGTCTTTTTCTTCTCCTCTGTGTCCCTTGGCGTCTTCGAGTGACATCCACACATTAAGGCAAAGTGA
The DNA here is from genome assembly GCA_032468055.1 of Acrochordus granulatus. Taxonomy (NCBI): domain Eukaryota; kingdom Metazoa; phylum Chordata; class Lepidosauria; order Squamata; family Acrochordidae; genus Acrochordus; species Acrochordus granulatus. The sequence continues at coordinate 85,639 of JANHZU010002003.1, forward strand.
GTCAGGAGGTCAAGATTAGGGAAACAGACCCAACACCCACCCTGGCTTCATAAAAAGAGAAAGGGAGGAGGAGGAAGGCTGTGCAATTCTGAGAGTTGGGTCCACACATCTCGATGCTCACGACTGTGGAGCATGGTCTTATCATTCCATTGAGCGGCTTTCATTGGTTGGCTTGAACAGCTGCTCTTGCAAGCTTTTCCAAGTCTGCAGCTGTACTTTCCAAGTACAGCCAGAGTTGGAAGGAGCCACCGAAGCCAACTCGTCTCTGTCGGTGGTCCTACTCCCCCCAGTCCTTGTAACTCTGGCAGTCTCTATCGCGTTACAAAAGGCGAAGAAATAAGAGTTTTTCTTGAATACTTTTTGGTTCTCAGTTCTTCTTGCACTTGCACATTCTGCCTTATGTTGGGATATTCGGGAAACTGTTAATATTTATTCTTTCTTTTTTTAAAAAAAATCTAGTTCATAAATTTCACATTATGCATTTAAGTGCTGCCTGACCTACATCACTCCAATATTTTCATCTTTCCTCGGAGATTTGCCTGCGTTTTATATTTTTGAAACAGCTGCATTTTGCTCACTGAACTTCAAGCCGCTGCCCTGCTCTCATTTGCCTCCCTGAGTCAAAAGCGTTCAGAGGTCAGCACTGATTCAGGCCCCACAGCAATTAACACATCGAGAAACGAAGGGGAAAGCAAGCGAAAGGGAGCAGCCGCCCAGAGCCACGCATCTGAGTGGGCCGCCACATAATCCTACGAAGTAAAATCAATCAGTCAGTCAGTCAGTCAGTCAATCAATCAATCAGTATCGGCTGCCGTCACCCAAAGGATGTAACGCACTACCTGTTATTCTGAAAAGCCTTAAATAGGGGATTGGCAAGTCCACATGGATTACGCATCCTTCGGAATGGGTGTAAGACGGAAAAGACCAGCAACGGTGGAGCCAAATAAACACACTGATTCAGAAGCTTTTAAAGATCAATATACAGTGCAAGTGAGACCAGCAGGTTTTCTTCTGGGACTGATGGAGAAACAGTGGGAAAGAAGTCATGGAACTTTGTTTTTTTACCACATGCGACAACTGCATGAGATTATTGTATGCACAGAGATGAAAAGCGCAGTACCAACGGAAGAGAAGATCTGCTGTGGGGTCCTTGGTTGCTCTCTGCGCGTGGGTGTTTTCTTGCGGACGTTTCATGAGCCAACTAGGGAACATCGTCAGTGCACTGAAGATGTTACCTAGTGTGGTAGCAGAACATCTGCAAGCCCACAACCAAGCTCAGAGAGTGCCAAAGACTCCCCAAAGATGGAAAGATTCGGCAGTGTCTACGGTGGAGGAGTGACCGGCTGAGAGGGCCAAGCCGACTTCTTGGATCCGAGGAAAGATTCCGTCTGTGGCTACGGCTGACTGGGAACCTCTTACAGGCTTTTTGGGAGAAACAAAAAAATGAACTTATGGTTCCTAGTTTTTGATTATCAGAAAGGATGCTGGAAAAAAGAGAGACAAGTGGTAACTTTGGAGGAGGAACAACTTATAACTGCTGTAAGGAGGGCTCTTGGTGATTTCCCGGCCTCCTGGGGGCTTCCACGCTCCATTCCTGCCCTCGCTTTGGCCCCCCTGGGAGGACAAGCGCCTGCTTGGAGGGGACTTTGGAAGAGCCCACGAAGCCTCAGGAGGCGTGAAACGTCTTCTCCCCGATATGTGGTCTCTGGAGGCTGTTTTCCCCACGACGGCACAAAGCAGCACCCCGGCCTGTGCAGGCAAATTGCACACCCGGCTACCTATCCTAACTTCTTATATCCAACCCTTGCCCAAGAATTGAAGCCCCGAGTTGAGAGGGGGTGCCTTCGACACCTTGTTTGTGTGATGCCTTCTGCGTGGTTCCCTGGCGTTATTCACACAGAACAAGGCAGAAATACGTCTGATTTCCCTCGCGGATGTGGGGGAGAAGTTCCACGGAGGGAGGCCATAAGGGGAGGATCCACCCCTTTCATGTTTTTTGGAAGACGAAGGAGATCTCTGAGCATCTCTCGCTAGAGACTTGGCATCTTAGAATGGCAACCGAGACAAAATTCATAGAAAAGAAGAGAAAAAACGGTCTTCCTGGGCTGAAAAACAGTCAGGACCACTCAGATCCCTTCCCCTAAAAATAAAAACCTCGCTAGAAATGCCGCACTGAGGAATGGGGACCGGACCAGGGAGCCAACCAGCAGCCAAAGCGGCGACCTCCCTTTGGCCGGTGAGGATTCTATCCGCTGTCGGGGTCAAAAAGACCCAGCTCCCCACCTCTGGCTGAAATGTCCTTTTCGGTCTCACTTAGGGCAAGCCCAGAGCGCGTTCGCCTTCCCATCCTCTTGTGGTTCTTGTCCTGAGTGAGGCCCAACGGAAGAAATGAGCCTGGAATTAACAGAAAACCAGGAGGCAGGAAGTCAAGGCAAAAGGAGAGCTGCCCACACCACCAACAGCTGAGAGCTGCTTCCGAGGGCGGAAATGACAACCGTATCAAGTTGAATTCACATGAAAGAGCATCGCGGCTAACATGGGTTTTCCTTAACCAGCAACAATACTTTTTCTCCCCGCTGTTCTCTTTAAAAGATTTACTTTCTGCATTATGCAGATAGTCCTCCATTTAAGACCACAACTGGGACCAGAACATCCATTGCTAAGCGATGCAGTTGTACAGTGAATTGCATCTGATTTTACAACCTTTCTTGCCACAGTCATTGAGCGAATCACATTGTTATTAAGCAAATCCTGTTTCTGCCACTGACTCTGCTTGTTGGAAGCTGCCTGGGGAGGTCATACATTGAGAGGAATGGAATCGATGGGCCTGCTATGAGCTCAGCTGGGGGATTCTCTGCAATTTGCAACCGACTCACACAAGGAGGTTCTCTTCTACCTTTTCAGCCCAGCCTGGTCTTTCTCTTCACTTAAGCATCGTTTTGCAGGAAAAGAGGCTAAGGTCATTCATTAAGGATCAATTAAGGTTCATTTGATTTCTTAAAACAACCAAGGGGGGAGGAGAAAGTAGAAATCATAAATTTCCTAAAATTTAAAGCCCGCTGTTCAACTCAAGAGGGAAGATAATTCCAAGTTCCTCGTGTAAAAAAAAAAACAGAAATGGCAGCGGGGGGAGGAAGGACTCCAACCCAGTGAAAACCCGAGCAGAGAAACTGCTGCTGCATCAGCATCTCGGCTGAAAATAAAAACTCAAACCAGATTACAGCATGCACCAGGAATACAAAATATGGTTAGAAATAATGCTTCAGCTGTGAGATCTTCAGGCAGTGGAAATAATAGGGGATAATTTAGTAGAAGAGCAACGAGGGGATCAGCACAAAGCCGAGGAGAGGAACCCGGGGCAGAAGGCAGGAGAGGAGCAGGGATGAAGAAGAGCCAAGGGGGGTTGTGAAAAGCTCAAAGGAGGACTGAGGTCTCAGCTCCAGGACAGGATCTGTACGACAACTCCGTCTTCTGCTGTTCATCCTCTGTCGCTGAGTCCATTGGGGTGGGAGGTGCAAAGTCTTAACCGGAATACCCATACAGATTGGCCAACCCCACTTGCTTCTCTCTGTCCCGGGACTACAACACCCATCAGCCCTGGTAGCTTGCTTCGCTATGGGTGCAGCAAACACCTCCAGGGGGTACAGGTTGGCGATGGGTGATACCCCTTATCATTTCGCAAGCAAAAGGCAGGAATCAGATACTCCAAAGTGGTGATTCTCAAGCTCAGCAACTGTACGATGTATGGGCTTCAACGCCCAGAATTCCCTAGCCAGCAATGTTGGCTAGGGAATTCTGGGAGTTGAAGCCCATACTTCTGAAAGTTGAGAATCACTGCTCTAAAGTAAAAGGATCAAAATGAAAGGAAGATTTGAATGAATTTGCAAAAAAACTGGGAAGGTCTCACTCCATTCCCACTAACAGCTGTTGACCTGCATTTGGCATCCGAACAAGGGCTGCTTTCAGACCTGGCCAGCTAGCTTCCTGCCTTTCTGCTGGGGGGGTGAGGGTGGGGAGACCCTTTTCCCTCCCCTGTTCTCTATATCCCCCTGCTGTGGGAGTTTGAATTTTAAATCACAGCTCCTTCCAAACTTCCCAACTGAAGGACTCCCACGCTCTTCCTTCCCAGCTACTTTGGGCATGCAGCAGCACGCAGGGCACAGCCTTACGCCGCCCCCCCACCAAAATATATCTACAAGGCCATGCTGCTGGGCCCATGCAGCTGAAAAGTTTCCAAGCTATACAGCTGGTTTAACATTACCTAACCAATACATCTCCCCTGGGCGAGCTGACTCTTGCACTCGCCCGTCCCGGAGTCCCGAGTCGGGCAGAGCTATTAAAAACCAGCTTCACTGTGGCTTCAATCCAGCCACTGATGTAACACTCCGTAGGTGGATCTGATCAACCGGAGAGCTCAGATTTTGCTGCGAGCCAGAAACATCTCACTCAAGACGGTGCCATCTGCCACAGAGCTCCTTAAGCAGAGACCATCGCTGTTCCTTCAGCAAGAAACAGTGGCGGGGAAATGCAGTTGTTGAGCATGAACATAATCCAGAGATCAACGGAGAGGAAGCATGCCACCCGGCTTTGAAAGGAGGTTTAAGCCGTTCTGGAGCCCTTGTCTGGACGAGCTGGATTCCGAAAAAGGGGAGCGATGGAAGAGGATCTCTGTAGTTCAGGAATGAACTGTGGAGTCCTTGGAGCTCCCTGAGCTCGACTGTTTGCTTGCAGACGTTTCATTTCCACAGCTAGATAACATGATGTTACCTAGTTGTGATAATGAAACGTCTGCAAGAAAACAGCCAAGCTCAGAGAGCACCAAGGACTCCAAAGGGGGATGAATTTGCAGTATGGCCTCTTTGCAGATTTGGAGTGAAGCCAAGACTTGAAGGCTGCTCTGCTTTCTCTCTAAGTCTTGGGCACTTTTTTTTTTTGAACTTTTCAGTGAGGTTCCTGGACATGGTATCCAAGATCAACTGTTGTTCTTGGGTCAAAACAGCTTTTCTTTGTCTTGGATTATATTGCACAAGGAGGACCACTGGTGTTAACAGCAGCTATTAACCATGATGGTTGCCTGAGATCTCCAGCTTGTATGCATCTGAATATCAAGGGTTTGGAGTGATAACAGGAAAGAGACACCATCCTGACATGCTTGTAACCTTGATGGAGATGTCCAGATGGACCATCATAAAATACAAAGTATAGAACAAAACAAAGGCAACTTGGTTTGCTTGAAAGCTGTTTGCCCAACTGGAAGAGGAAAAGCACCTTCATTCACCTCCAGGTTTTCTGAAATCAAAGATTTCTGCTGGCTTAGGACTGATTGCCCAAATGTTCAAACTGGCAAGGTCTGCTAGCAAGGTAACACCATGAACCACATGTTGTTGCTGATGGAGTGCATTTCCTGGGTGTGCTTTGCTCACTGTGGGCCTTCCCCTCCATTCTGTGGGTGTGCCAGCCCTCCTGTTTCTTCTGTCATATCTGATTGCCCAGCCAATCCCTTGTTCTGGGAAGGCTGCCTTTGCTGACGCCACCTGGACCTCCATCCGAGGGTGTGGACAGATAGATGGTCTCCAAGGACACCTCCCATACTCCGCTTTCCTGGTCCGAAGGTCCAAACTCCCTCCACTAGCCAGACCAGTCTACATTTTCATAACATTTTGCTCTGCCACTCTAATTAACTCCGTCACTGTATCCGCAGTCAGATAAAATGCTCATTTCACACCACATTAATTTTTATCAGCTGAACATTAAGCAGCACAAAACTATCTATGCTTGGTTTAATTTACATACTGACAGAGCTACAAAGCATTACAGCAGGAGAGTGCAAAGCAAATCAGAGAAATGGCACTGAGATGAAAAAGGGAGAGAGAGATAAAAGTATGAGAAAAATAAGGGGACCAAGAAGTGTCAGATCATACCTTACAGCCCTGGCCTACATGTTGACAAACTTTCAAGGTCTTTTTCACCCAAAAGGGCAAAGGGAGGTGGAAAATTAAGGAGCAACAACCCCCACTTTGACTCAGGTTAACCTTCCTCAAACTTCTTTGTCTCCAACCCTGAGGACTGATCTCTCCGAGAAGGGTCAACAGATCCTCCAGCATGGATTTTGCAATGAAGTTCATAGCAAAGTGACATTGACCAAGTCCAAGTCTCTCTTGATGGATGGCATCTGGATAGTCCTTCCTCCACCCTGACTCACCTTCCCTTTTCACCCTGGCTGAGTTTGATGGGAGTTGCAGTCCAGCATTTTTGTAGGCTATGCAATTGAGAGAGCTTAGTTCTCTCCCTCTTAGGGTCACTTCTTCTGGACTGAATTGTTGTTGCTCTTTCACTCTCCTTTGAGCATTTCTCCACCTCCTTGTTCTTGAGGACTCACTTTAGGTTTGTTTAAATCGAAGTTTTTTTCTTGGAAAATAATACGGTCTTTCACCTGGCATGGAGGAGTGGTTTTTGAGTACAGCATGGCATTCAGCCTAAGCAAGAGTTCATTACAAGGCCGAACAGCTGCCAAGCGGAACTCGGTTTGGAAACAAATCCATTTAAAATGTCATTTTAATTATTTAAGAATACTGACATCAGCGGCTGCTCAACTTTGAACGCAGCCACTCGCTGCCCATCAGAGATTCCCTAAGAAATGAGTCCAGAAACAGCAACCAGCTCCATTCCTGCCTTCGGCCATGTTCTTAATGCACTTCCCCATTTCCTCTCTATGAAATCACCCATGTTCATCTCACAACTGCTGGGAAGCTGCAGGCACAAGACCCGGGGGGAAGGCCAGCACTGGAGACAGAGAATCCAGGCTTGGAGGAGAGACCACACGAAAAGGTGCAGCCTTCAGCCCCGTCACGGCTGGATGAACCAGTCTGCTGGGACTGTGAGGAGCCGTTCCCTAGCTCCCGAAAAAACATGGGGCCATGTGCTTAGTGAGAATCTGAAGGTCTGTTAGGAGTCTAAGTTGGTCCGAGCATGCCACAGTCAGTGAAGACAAAGGACAAGGTGCAGGGAAAGCAACAACTATTGCTCCGTCCCATGCTGGAGGAGATGTATGTTGGGTTTAAAAAAAAAACATGGTTGTAGATGTGGATGCTCATCTCCCTTTTTACTGGGGACATGTCATGCCCAGTACATCCTTACCCCCTCCACATCCAAGCTATTGCAGAAGGCCCCCAGGGATCCCTTGGCCAATAAAAGCTGACAAAACTTGAGATAAATACATTTATTCCCTCCCATTACCTGCCTGCCTCTCTCTCTCCCCCTCTATCCATCCATCTAACCATTTATCCATCTCTCTATCCATCCATGGATCTCTCTCTTTCTCCCTCTCTCTCTCTCTATATATATATATCCAGCATTATATAAAAGACTCATCCGACAGGGTAACATCCTATCCTTACATCCTCAACTTAAAGGGCCCTGCCCAAACACCCCTACCCAAGACCTGGAGGAAGAGCCAGGTTTATAAAGGTGGTTTGAAGGTAGTCAAGATGGGGACACTCCAAATCTCCAGGGGGATGCGAATTAGAAAAGAGTCCTGCGAGGTGATGGGATGAAATATGTCCCAGCAACTGCTCGGATCTGAGCTATTTTGGCCAATGTCTCCTGGAGCAAATTTCACTGACTTCCCGTCAATCACTGCCATTCCCTTCTTGCCTGGTTCTTCTCCGAGCCCAGCAGTTCTCCTAAGCTCCTGCCTTTTGATGCATCATCAAGAATGGCAGACTATGACGCAGTCTGCAAGGGAGCCCAGATGGGGCCCGACCAGTGTGCGCGCGGCTTCTTCCCTCTCAATGACTCTTCAACAGCCCCAGAAACAGCCTGAGCAAGACGACCGACCGGGGTTCGGAGAGGTGAGGGCCATGCCAGCGCGTGTCTCCTTCTCCTTTCCTGTTTCATTTTGATCCACATCATCTTAGACTTCTAATCGCACCGAGTAAAAGGCACTCTGAGAGGACTTGGGGGGGGAGATGTTTCTGCAGCCAAACCTCAAAGCACATGGGTCTGCCTTCCTTCAGTAGCCAAAACAGCAACAAGAAAAAACTGCACCCTACAAAGGGGGTGAAGAAGCTTAAGCATCCTGATGCTGAGAGGGTCACCCCTCCATCCCTGGAGAGAAGGGGTTTTCTTGGAATAAGAATCGTAGGCTGCACTGGGCAGAGAGGTGCGGGGTTCAACGTCCTTCAAGGGCTCTCAAGGCCCCCTTCCCATTTTCTGGGTCACTGCTCTTGAATAGCATGTGATCTTCCTTTTCTGAACATCCCACAACACCTGAACAACCACCTTGGAATATGAATCTTGGACGGGGAGAATCAATGCCACTCAGAGCTGGGAGATGCTAGCAGGGAGTTCTTGAAATGGGGTCCAAGCATTAACAAGCTGCAGGAATGCTTGTCCCAGGGTTCCCTTTGCACCTGGCTCTAGGGCTGGATTGTGGGCATAGCAAAGGGGAAAGAGAGAAGATGAGGTTTTGCAAAGCAGGCAAGAGGGAGCTCAGGAGTGGCAGCTCAGGCTGGCAAAACATAGAGAAAAGGCCTCTTCTCAAAAACAGAACAAGGACTGTGTTGGATGGAGGACTGGTACTTAAGAAGGAGAGGGATTTTGGAGGATTCAAGGTGGCAGAGGTCTGGTCGAGCCATTTGCTGGCTTCCCCTCTGGACAGAAAAGGAGGCCCCCTTTCTCCCCATAGCTCCTTGCAGATATTTTTTTTTGTATCATGAGTTGTTTTAAAACCGTGAAATTAGTTCTGGCAGAATGTGCAGAGGAACACCCCAGAGAGGAGGCTGGATGAGTTATGCAAGGCTTAAAGACATCCCCTGCTCAACTGTTGACTCTTCGTGAACTTACAGAAAGGGTCAGGTTTTACCCCTGAGGGTAGCAGTGCAGGGTAGGACAGGACCAGAACTCACACAGTCACAGGAAGCTGCCTGGCACCGAGTCCCACGATTTCTCTGTCTAGACCAGCATTTCTCAACCTTGGTAACTCTAAGATGGGTGGACTTCAACTCCGAGAAGCCAGCAGGGGAATTCTGGGAGCTCTGAACCCCTCTGGGGTTAGTAAGGTTGAGAAAAGCGGATCTAGATAGAAGAGAGAAGTCTTCCACAGGTTGACTTCCTGAGAGATGGTTCAGCATCTCCACAAATACACCAATCCTCCTCCTAACACAGCTACCCCTGGGCTTCTCCTAGTCATCACTCCTTCAAAGCAAACACATGGAGTTCTCTTGGAAGCCGCCTCGAATCTATGAAGGCAGACCAAGCAAGTCGATCTGGATGTCAATCAATGTCATGCATGCCATTGATGAGAAAGGACCGGTTTCTGAGCACACTTCGAGCTCACACCCAGCTCTCTAAGGGCTGCTACTAAACAGCCGGATCTCTTCCAAGACTGAATCACGCCTCCATGAAATGAAGCCACCAACCTCTCTAGAAAGGAAGCTGTTGTCAATAAACAAGTGCCAATGCCTCGTGGTGAGCCCGCTGTACTGTTGGAGGCGAAGGGGATGTAGACCAACACATACAGAAAGTTTCCAGCTGAAAGAGCAGACCTTTAACACTGGGGTGGTAGCAGTGACAAATCCCTGACGGCTTCTTCCTTGGCACTTCAGAAAATGAGGCAAAAGACGCTGGAAAGGAAAACGTCAGTCACGTGGGGTCCTTTGGTGACAATCCTTTTTCATCTCCACTTAGAATAAACTATTTACGGACAACTGTCCCCTAACAGGAAAGCCTCCTTTATATTGATTAACTCGGTACATTTTTATACCAAACTGTTCCCAAGGTAACTGCCATATAAATATCTTTACTTAAAATGCACCCAACAATAAAGTGTAGCATCGAATCACACTTATTTTTGGCTGAAAGTTTGGAGACTCTTGTAGAGGTTCGCTATGTGCGGCATGCAGGCAGCCCAGACCCACAGCTTTGGCCCCACATACCTTCCGTCACTGCATTAAGGAGAAACTCAGATATCTGTAGGAAAGGGAAAGGGATCGGGCTAAACAGAGGCATCCTCACGGGTGTTTCTGTACTTCTAAAGCAGACATTGCCTTGACATCTCGTTTGGAAACATCAGCATAACAGCGCACCTTGGTATATATCTAGCCAGAGGCCCTTTGAGTCAATCACGGTCAGTTTAACATCCAGAAACTCTTGGCCTAGGATAAAATTTCGACTTATTTTTTACAAACGCTAAAAATGCTTGAATTAATTTTTAAATTTCCAGCCACCCCGATGGAAGAGACATTGAAGAATGTCTCAGCTGGCATTTTCTGCTTAAGAAAAAAACCCTTTGCGAGAAGAACATTTCAATGCATCCTAGAAGTCCAAAAGTTGCACTGTCATGTTCTTGTTTTCAACCAAACAAATGAAACTGTAGTCCTGTCTCCCAGATCCTGCTCCAGAGACTTGAGAAATAAAGGAGGAAGGTCAGCCCGGAGGAAGTTATGAGAACGTCTTGCTATGCTGTTCGATGCAGAATCTTTCACAGCTTAAAACATTTCCCAAACCAGCTGGAATTGCAGGGCTCTGAGATAACTACTGAGAGATCTCCAAAAATTTTCACCCCTCCTTTGCGATGCAACCTGGGAAAGCACTTAGGCCACCCAAGCCAAGATGTAAAAATAAAACACACACACACACATAAATACTTGGGCTTACGTCTGCTTTGCAGATGCTTGAAAAGCCTAAGAACAAAAAGATGCTCACCCAAGCTGGCCTCAAACGCTCCTTCTGAAGGGGCTGAGGAGGTCTTCCTCTGGTCTGAGAGAGACGCTCAGCGCCCCACAAGCGCCAGCAAGTCCCAGCCTTGTTTCCTTCTTTCCCAAGTACCAAGGAGCTCCAGACAAATGAGACCAGTGGCAGAGAGCCAGCAGCAGTTCTGAACAGCCAACCCAGTCCCCACTCAGATTTAGGTCCCTTGGCCTGCCAACCTCGTGCCACCAGGGATTGCCAACAGATTTGCTACTGCACCAGATGCCCCAAAGGAAGGGCTGTTCAGCAGGGAGAATCTGGGGAACTGACAGGGCTGAGTAACAGAAAATCCAGACCCTAATCCATAGGCGTAATTGTCTGGCCAAGTCCCTGGGAAAGAGACTCGGGACAACAGCGCTTGAGCACCTCCCACACATTTGGGGGAATCGTGCCAAGTGTGAGCTCTGTCCCAGTGTTGGTTAGTTGGAAGGAAGGCTGGCAGTCAACATTTCCAAGTCAAACCTCCAGTGCGTGACTCAATTCATCAGAAAGCTAGATGGTCAACGAACTGACTTAACGCTGAGAGTTTCTCCAACTTTGTGTGTTGCAACACCCTCAAATAATGCATGGAACTGTGTGATTCTCCCTTTCTCCCAGATAATGACAGGGATGGTGGCAGGAGCAGTGGAACAGGTGCTCTGATTTTATCTGCCAACAGCCAAAACGGTG
>JANHZU010002003.1:97156-107792 GCA_032468055.1 Acrochordus granulatus
CCAAAACGGTGAGCTTGGTGCCGAGAGTTGTTTTTGAGTTGGGCAGCATATAAATCGGGTGGGTGGGTGGGTGGATGGATGGACGGACAGACGGACGGACAGACATATGCTCTCCTCTTGGTTCTGCAGAAGGGTCCTGCCGAAGCCCATCACGCCTTGTATCACCCACACCAGCAGCCTCCTTCTTCCCGTCTTCCCAGGAGTTGGAGTCCTGAAGCTGCTGCGCTCCAGGCCTTGGGACCACTCAGAGCTTTGCAGAAAGCCCCCTCAAATTTTCTCATGAGGCCTCAGGGGGCTAGAGCCCAGAGTTTGATCACCTCTGGCCTAGTGCATTGCTGGAACCCATCCAACTCTGGTTTGCTCAGTAAGCTATGATTAGCAAGTAGATTGATGCATAATTGTGGAGAAGGGGAAGAATGAATGACTCCTGTTTCTCCCCCTTGATAAATTATGCCTCTCTGTGAAAGGAGAGGAGAGGGCAATGGGGCACTGCCACCTCGTTCTAATTGCATGACCTCCCTCTGAACTGGTGTGTTTTATTTCAGCCCCTCTTTCCCTAATAATCACTGGATTTCTTGTTGATTAATTGTACGGCGATCCCAAGGGTCGAGCTTTCACGCAAGCAGTAACAGCCACCAGACAGAAGCAGGATCTGTGCAATTAACTCTCTCAAAGTTGACACCTCACCATTGGTCTTATGGGAGGTCAATAAAACTTCCTTGTAATATCAGGATCACGATCGGCAGTGTGGCAATTTATCCTTTTTATTAACGTGCAATAGACTTGCAGTAGGTTTCTGATTAAGAGCCCACTATGGCTGCTAAATATAGAGCTGCTCCTTTGTCCTGGGAGAAGAAAGCGCTTTCGTGTGTGTTAGGGAGAGTTCTCAGCCGTGGATCGCCTCCCCGTCCTCTGTCGAGCCATCTAGTGTTTGTGGCCCCATCAAAGTAGGTTCAACTGAAGAGGCATCCATATGAACCTCATCCAACCTGGAAATACCCGGAAAGGAACAGCACAGCTGGCTGAGGAACTCTGGGAGCTGAAGTCCAAGTACCTTAAACTGCCGAGGTTGGGCGTGCCAGGTGTCGCTCCGGTGCTTCGAGCGGGCACCAGGCTGAGCTGCACGTTCAGGTGATCTGTTTTTACTCGGCCAGCGTCTGGCACTTCCCACATCCACCCGTGACAGTCAGTGCTGGAGGTCTTCCAGGCCCTCGCAATCCAAGGGGGCACCCAAGCATTCGCAGAAAGGCTGCCCTTTGCTCAGTTCCAAGCCAAACCGAGCCTTGCCCAGACCAGGGACTGCAGCTTTCAGGTTTTCAGTCCAAAGGCTTCTCTTCCGATAGGACATTTCGTGGCTGAGAAACACCTGGTGCAAACCAAGGCCTTTCTGGGTCAACGCATTTTTCCTGGAACTGGATGAGAAGGGAAGCGCAGCCATCCAGCTGCGTTTGACCAAACCGTGTTGGATAAGTAAAGGGAGACAGGCAGCTGACGCAGAACTACTCCGGAGTGTTTCAGCCCAGCCTACGATTCACCGTCCCGACCTTCTCCTTAGGACTGCACGCAAGTCGAGCCCTGCAGACTTCTCCCGGCACAAAGCCATTAAAGTTTCCTCCCAGCAGGCAAAGAGGAGCCCCCTTGGGCCCAGCAGTTACTCTCTGCGCACAGTAACTGTGACAACGACCAAAATACAGACACTCGGTCGGGATCAGCAGCAGCAGCTCCAAGCCAGCCAGCTTTCCCTTTTTCCCAGCCCCACCTAGCAACCGACTCGGGACAGCACCATTTTGAAGAGCCAGAATTATTTTCATTTTTAGCCAAGGGATGAAAAATGGCCAGGCCCAATGGTTAACATCCAAATGAAAGAGAGCGGCCGTTAAAAAGGAAACAAAAGCCCCCTACAGAGCATGTACAAATCATGATCTAAGCGGCCAACCCCACGTATGTGCACAAACCATCTTCTGCAAACAACATCTCAGGCTTCAGAAACTCACTAGTCTGCTTACCACCTTCTTAAATTTCCGTATGTACATGAGGGCAATATCGTAAGTCAATACAGAGGTCAACAAAAATGTACGAGGAAACTTCCAAGTTCTCCCCTCCTCAGAAAAAGCCAGCGGGTGAGAGGACTGGATCACTCAAGTGTGGAGAATCCAAGATTGAAGACGGAATAGAAGAAAAGAAGGGCAGGTTCTTCATGCGATGAAGGCTCATCCCTGTTTCTACAAATGATGCCCAAGTCCATCTTAAGAGAAGCGTGCGCTCAAGGAGATGGAAAATAAATTAAAGGACTATCATTTTATGAATTTGCAAGACTGGAGATAAATGGAGACATTATCTTGCCATGGTCCCCTTCCCAAATCCAGCTATTTCTTTACCATTCAAGGCCCGTGAAACCCCCACTCTGCCCATCTTTAGTATCAAGCGTTGCTCAGCCCTCCAGAATGCTGCTGCAACCAGAAAATGGGATGACCCCAGTAACTATGAAGAACCAGATATCCTAGCTTCCCTTTGGAAACCTTCAGAGTTCCCATAGAAACATCTGTAGCAGTTTCTCTTTTTTCTTCATAAATCTTTTGGAGATCTAATGAGATCGCAGGCCTCTCCTCCCCCCCAGTTGAATGTCATCTATCTTTATCATTCCGTCATAATGGGAAACCACAGTAGGCTTTGCTACCTCTTCATTAACAGTCCTCTAAGCCATATCCTGGTTCTGAACATTTCTTGACAGGGAAAAGTCAAACCTGCCTGGTGTTTACCATACATAATTACCATGTATTACTTGTGGGGTGTGCTAGGGTCTGTAACTTGTCAAGGGATTTTCTTCAGGAAGTGATGAACACAAGCTGGACACACTGTACTGCTAGAGTTTTGGCTGCTGCAAATCCCAAAGGAGACACCCCCATCGCAGCCACGATCCTAGATCTACACTCATCCCTCTTGCATCCTACAAGGGCTTGTTCTCTGAGCTGAAGCAGCCAAGGCTTTTCCTAAAGCTTACCATCTGCTCTTTAACCTCAAAATGAAGAGAGGTACAGTGAGACGGACGGAGACCCCTCGCTCGAGCCCAGCTCCACTGGACAATGATTAACGAGCCTTCCCTGACCACATCTTATAAGGGAGGAAGAGTCTTCTCTTCCTATTAAAAGCTGCTGGGAGATTCATGCTGCCTTCTTCTCCTTCTCCTCCCATGGGGGACAAAGAGCCCAGTCAGAATAGCTGTCAAGGACAAGATGTCCTACTGTCCCACAAGGGTGATTTATGAGGCTAGTCAAACAGGTTGTGGAAGAAGCATTGTCTTCGCCATAGCCACCGAGCCTGCAACAAAGAAAGCCTAACGGATTTCATTCTGGAAAGTTGCATGAAGAAAGAGGGCAACAGTGGAGAAAGCACATTTTTTTACATCCTCAGATCCTAAATGCCATTAGCCATGATCATCCGTATGTCCTAGCATCAGATCTTTGATGGGAATTGTAGTTTAGAGAGCAAAGTCTTGGAGGACATGGAAATATGACTGCGCACCACTGCCAGGGGAATTTCCCTTGGGAATTCTCTACCCACATCTGACTTGCTTTGGCATTTAGGAGCCACCTGAAGCAAAGATGCTCTAAGACAGGTGAGTCCAACTTTGGCAGAGGAATTCTGGGAGTTGAAGTCCACCCACCTTAGAGGTTGCCAAGGTTGGACTCCCCTGCTCTAAGAGGTCAGCCAAGACCCAAAGGTATCCTTCTCCACGACGCTGTGCATAAGATCCGCCTATGAAATCTTTACCATCGTCAGGAGGGGTTTTTCCAGGGGCAAGAAGGAAGTTCCTAGAACGTCTAGTGCTCAGCGTTGGCACCCCTTCCCAGCCTGGCTGACGTTCCCGTTTTAACTCGGGGACTGTACCCAGCTCCTGAAAGTCAACGTGCAAAACGGAACGGCACGAGGATCCAGGCCACTGAGCTCCGTGCATTCGTGGAGGGTTTTTTCCCCGACTCAGCACTGCATTTAAATGAGGAGAGAAATTGGAGGGTATTTTTAGCAGCCCTCTGCCACTAAAACTCATTTGACAGAAATACCAAAGGGACTGTTAATGTGGAATATGATTTTTTTTAATCCCCTCTGCAGGAAGAACAGGGCCTAATTTATCTCAAAATGACTGGTACTTTCCTGGCTGGTGGGCATATTTCGAGTTGGTGCCCCTTTAACGGGATACAGGTGTGTGTGTGCTTGTGTGTGTGAGTGTGTCTTTCCGAACGCAGGCTTATAATACTTGGCACTAACTTGGTTTTGTGCATCGTACCAAACTGGTATTCTCCATTGCTGAAGGTGATACGAGATTAAACCACAATTTTCTGGGATGATAAGAGCCAAACACCCCTGTTTTGCAAGAGGTGCATGTGTGCATGAGGGGGAGAGAGCAAGGCACACCTTGTGCTTTGTTATGTGCTCTCATGTAGGAAACGCACCTTCAAAGGCACAGCGAAAGAAAACGGCATCACAGCACGTGAAAACTTTGCCAAAATAGAAAGAAAGCCCGGGAGTGAGTCAAGTTAATTTGAGGCTGGGGTGTGAGAGGTCAGGGCTGCCCAACATTTTTGTCTTGCCAGTTGCTAGTAAAGCTGCATTTCCTTTCCTTTCCCTTGTAAGAAATTCGGTGATGATCAAAATACGTGGCCACTGAATTGCGTGGGATGGACAATACAGATGGCCATCAAGTCACATTCAGATGAAAGGGAAACCTAAGTAGGACAGCTGCCCCAAAAATACTTTCAGAGAATCCACTTTTAAGGTTAAGCCTGAAACTGGCCGGCCATTTCAGCCCTGCTGCGCTGTCCCTGCAGAAGCGGACTACAGGAGGGGCTTTTCAGCTGAGTGGACCCTCACTAAGCATATGAACAGACTCTGAAATTAACGGCTTCCCGTGGTTGTGGAAAGGTGTGGAAAGTTAAGAAAGCCCTCCCGAAACATTTGCCACTGGACCACGATTATTTCAAGCTACCCAAATCAACAATCTTTTTCCGAAAATACTCAGAGCAAGCTTCTGGTTGAAGCAGCTCTTCAACAAACGCCTTTCCTAGGCCAGCAGGCTCGGATGATGGTGAGGACTCAAGAGAATTTGGGGGCTTTGCATGGCCTCCATCCGTCCACCTATCCATCCGCACATACTTTCTGTACACACATACAAATACTTCAGTTCCGCTGTTTTAGGGTACATTCCCTTTACAGCATTTAAAAATAATCCAAGACATAAACAAAGCTAGCAACAGTTACCTAAAATATTTAAGAAAAATGGTAACGCAGCCTGGTCTAGAAATAGCATCTTCCCCCACCTGATTGCCTGTGGAGAAGAGTGCCTCTCTAGAAAGGAAGGTCTGATGCCACTGACAGCATGAGCAGAGAAGGCTCCAGCCTCACTTCCTGGGTAGGGACTTCCAGAGAGAAGACCCTCAAACCAATGTATCTGTGCCACAGTTGCAACCCTGGGCTGGGCCCTTTAAACCCACCCTCGGGGAGAAGGTATTTATTTCAGTTCTTTGCAGAATGCAGGAAAACCAATTCAACCATCCTCAAGAAGTGGCTGTCTACATGTAGGCAAGTATCCTTATAACTGTTTTCAAATATATCCCTTTTTCTGGAGAGTTGAAGGTAGCTTCCATAGAGATCTATCCCCATCTTATCTGAGACAGACTTAAGAAGTCCACTGGGTCAAGAGAGCCATGCACTAAGACCCACAGTTGGAGGAAGGACTTCAGCTTTTACCTTCCTGGATCCAATCAACACCTTAACCCAATACCCAACCCAACGTTGCCCTAACAATGATTTTCAGTAACTTAGGAGGACTTACCCACATGGCCTTCTCACTTAACATGGTCACCTCATCCTTCCTTCCCATTAATTCACTCATCTTCATAGGCCAATCAGATTACTGAATTCAGGGTCTGTTTGCAGAAGGTTTACATCAGGGGTGTCCAACCTTGACCATTTTAAGATGTGTGGACTTCAAGTATGCTACACTGAGGAATTTTGGGAGTTGAGGTCCACACATCTTAAAGTGACCAAGATTGGACACGCCTGGTTTATATGAAAACCAAAAGTGCCACTGAGGCATGGACCCTACGAGAGGCCTCCATCTTGGGGGGTCTTTGATCTTGATCAGATGGACCTTGACAGGGAGAATTAATCCTTCATTAAGAAGAGAATGAATTGAACAGCAGGAGAAAGAAGAATAAATTTAGCTTCAGAGCAGAGCAGGTCTCTTTGGGACTAAGATTAACCCTTCTGGTTTAATTGTCTGGGTCAATTAGTGGGGTTTAGCTAACTGCACAATAGTTCACTTCTCTCTCCCACTACTCGGTTAAATATGTTGTACAAACAGGGACACCAAGAAGAAGAAAACAACTTTACATAAACTACTTTTCTTCTGAATCACAGGTCAAGGAACCCCATCATAAATACTGTACCAATTTGTATCCAAAACTATAATCTGGTATAAGCTACTTTGGGGGCAGCAACTAAATTAAGGTTTTCAATTCCTATCAACTTTTGATATAGAATTACTGGACTTTTGTCAGCTTGAACCTCTATACAACTTTCCTTGCTCTCTTTCTCCTTCCCCTCCTTTCTTTTCTTCTTTCCTGTGGGGAAAATATCTTTAAGATGATAAAGAAGCAGAGAAAATTACTGCCCAAATTCTTGAAAGTGACTGTTGAAGCAAAACAATTATTCTATTATAAATTAATAATGCAATTCATTTGTAATCTATTATTGAGTGCTTGAAGAATAGTTTATGCTCAAATAGACTGAAATTTTCTCCCAAAACCCATTTATTGCAGAAGATAAATTTAAGGGTAGTGTCACATTTTGAAAAATGTTATTTTATTGGCAGTAATTTTTCATGGTACCTGTGGGGACAAAATGACAGCTCAACACTGCAATTGTCCTTCATGTTGATATCCTTTTTTAAAGTTGAAATTGCCCTGGGAATATAAGAGATTTTTTTTTACCCCTTGCTGGCAGATTTCAGGAGGGGTGAAAACTGTTTAGTGGGATGTTCAAAGAACAGAAAAGAAACAGGGATGAGTCTCTCATGCTGAGGTAGGCAATGGGAAAACAGGAGGAGGAAATATGATGGTAATTATTCAACCACTCAGGATGACATCCTGGTTGTTTGCAGCATCCTCAAGGTTGTCCCTTAGCCACCATGGCCATTGGCATTCACTCCAGCGAAGAAGAGAACAATCTATGACATTATAGTTGACAGAGCAAGAAGAGCCTTGGTGTTTGAAAGACGGAAAGACTGGAGACCTAAGATGGAGAACCGTCTTCGTGCACATGCCTGCAAAATGGCTGTCTGTAATAAACATATGTTCACCATGCATTTGTAGTTGTGACGTGGGCCACTAGCTAAAAGAGACTGTAAAGGAATTTAAACAGTTGGTAGAAGAGACCAAGTTCTCCGGTGATCACTCGTCAAAAGGACTGCCCACTGTTGGGAAAAGGAAGCCACACAAGGTGGACCTTGATTTGATCTCAGGTTGTTCGGCTTAGCCCACATAACATGTTTCCTCGTTGCTCCAGCCAAGGGCTGCTCCTTAGATACAGAGGAAACTGATTTTCTCCCAAAACAGACAGCACGGTTTAGGTCACGTGAGTCCAGGTGGCTACAATTTTTTAGACAAAGCATGACACAGTCATTAGGTGAATCCCAAACCCCCAGACACAGAATTGGCTTCTCAAGTCTGCTCTGTTTGTGCTAATGTGCTGAGGTTGTCCAAGGTTACCGCAAACTTTCTTCACATGCTATTCCTGGAAACTGGGAACTTGCTCTCAGTGAGAAGATGGGTTCCTCTCCTAAAATTAAGCAAGATTCCAGATCTTATGGCTTTGACTGAATAAATAAACTGCCTTCTATGGAGTTGGGATTCTGCTCCACTTCGCTCAATGCTCTAACCTGGGCATGAAAGAGGGTCTTTTTCTCCCAGTCTTTTGATATTCCAAAGACTCTACCGTGGAATTTCTGCCTAAAAAGGAGGCTCTGTCCCCAAGCAATGACTATTTCCTCCAGGAATTGTTTACAAGAACCTGGCATTGAAGAAATCTATCTGGCCAAAAAGGTAGACTGAAACTTAAAAAGAACCTATTCTTCTTGGGAGGAAGCTCATTATCACATTTGGCATGACCTGCAATAAACGTCTACATAAATTTATTGCTTGTTTAAGCTGCACTACAACCGAAGCTTGTCTGTGTATATCCTAAAAAGTTGTCCTCCTCTCCACCTTCAAGTACAGCAGTGAAAGTTCTTCCTCTTAGTTGCCACTGTTGCTATATTTGGTCACCTTCAAAATGAGATCAAATGAGACCAAGGTAATTAAGCAATTAGACAAGGGAAATGCAAGTGCTTGCTTCAACCTTGGAAGTTCTCAAACCGCACAGAACAAGCCACGTCCTGTCATAATAATTCTGTTGAAGCAACTTCTTCTGTCCTCCAGAGCAAGAACATTTTTCAAAGGAGAGGAAGGAAGCTACAAAGGATTGGCTTCATCTGAAAGATGGTACAGACAAGGGAGATAGCATCCCACTCTCTCATTTCTGCCTCTGTTCTCACGGCCATGGAAACTGGGTAGAAACAATACCAGCTTGGGATAAGGTGGCCTTCAATGGATTGTTTTAGCTATTGAAATAGTCATCTGCTTACTCTCAGAAACCCCATATTTGTACCAGTTGCAGTTTGAGACTTTGTCTCATCAAAGAAGAATGGATGCCTTTGAATTATGGAACTAGAGAACATTGTTGAGATTATCTCAGACCACAGGAAGAACACATCATTCAAGGCTAGATGAAAAAAACAGACAGCTCACCAGAAGCACTAACTATAAAGCTAAAGCTTAAATATTTTGGACGTGTAATGCAAAGATCCCCAGGCTTGGAAAAATCCACCACAAAAGACAAGGAGGCTAGACACTATTTCTAATGATACAAGCAGGAGGTCACAACAACTCAAACAAGCAGCTACAGACAAACAATTCTTGCAAAAGATTTATCCACCAGTTACGAAGAGTAGAAGTGATTGGATGATTGAAGAATCAAAATCTCACCAAAGGGCTAGCCTATCCAGCATTATCCTGATGGCTAACAAAGGGCTTCTCATGGGATAGACAGGCATAATAACAAGCTTTTCCTTTGGTAATCATGGCATCTAGCCTTGATTCTTACTAAAACTTTTACGCATGGACTGGGGAAACCTCCAAAACAACCATCATCTTCTAGGGGCTCAGGCTCATTTGGATCGCCAAACATTGGCTTGCCCACTTGGCCACAGGAGAGGGAGAGATGTGAACAGTCCAACAATGCAAAATCTAAAGATGTTCCGGAGGACCTTTTACATGGTCACACTTCACATCTTGTTCTAGCTGTTTTCCAGATGGGTCAACAATGCATGTCTAGGAAGCCTTCAAGGGAAGTGTGAAGGCTTTCTTCTCCCAGCTGCTTATCAGCAATGACGGTGAACTTCGCGACTGGCTCTCAACTTGAGGCTCTCTATCCAAATGGAGATGATAGAATTGTTGAGTAGGTGAGTGTGAATTGGATGACCAACATGGAAAGCTATGCTTTGCTTCCTGGATCATTCCTTGCATTATTTTCTCCCCTAAATGAAAATAAATCAGACGAAATCTTTATTGCAGTGATAGATGAGTGCAAAAGAAAGCAAAAGTTTTTTGTAGAAATCCTTGAGACAACATTGTTCAAGGCTACTTGCTCATGGAAGTCTCTGACTTCCAAGTTCTACTACACGTTCTCCATCCATGCTCTGCGCTGAACTGCTGCCCTGGCAAGCTGCAGCTATTATTCACTTCACCGTGAAAGTCCAAAGCACCAGAAGGCACGATCTGCAAGATAGATTAACTGCTTTTTTCCACTGGAGATGGTGGACCTTCAGCGATTTATCATGCAAGACTATATGACTTAGATTGTTCAGCCCACAAATGCCACCACCTTCTCCTCACACTGATCCCTTCCCAGTGAAAGGGGGAAAAATGAAACCTTGGTCAAATTATGCAGTGATAATTGCAGGGGAAAATGTCTTCTTTTAACATCGACTTCTTCCTTTCGAATAGCCAATTAATGGTCTTACCCAATGCTGTCAACTGCCATACATCCAAAGTAATTAATAGCTTATGGACCAGCTCACTGCTACTGAAAGTAATTACTGTAAGAGTGAGAAAGTATGCTTTAAAACAAATGCAGCATTTGAAGGTTTCCTCATGTATCCAAACGTGTTTGCCTTGATCCCAGGCAACCTTACAACTGGAGTGTGAACTAATTTGTCTGCCCCTTTAGAGATTAAGGCAGGATTGAGTGGCTTCCTAATAGAAACCACAGGAGGCAGTAGCTATAATTAGCAACTTCACATTTCCTTAGTCTGTTCGTTAAAAAAAGAGCTGGCAAGACAACAACCCTTGAAAATGTACAGGAGACCACAACCCACTAGAGTAGCAATTACATCTTCCCCTTTGAAAAAAAAAACAAGCATCGTCTACAGCAGACACGTCCAACCTTGGCAACTCTTGAGATGTGTGGACTTCAACTCCCAGAAGGAAGGAATTGAGGAGTTCTGGGAGTTGAAGTCCACACATCTCAGAGTTGCCAAGGC
>JANHZU010002003.1:107892-123753 GCA_032468055.1 Acrochordus granulatus
GGAGCTGAAGTCCACACCTCTTAAAGTTGCCAAGGGTGGACATCCCTGCCATAAAGAATAATGGAGGAAGAGGGAGCTCTGCATGACAAAATAGAATTAGAAATTGCCCCAAGGATTCATTCGAAGAAAATAAAACACTGCAAAATGCATTAGATACTTCTTTAGAAAAGTAATAAAGTGATAAAAAGGGGTAACAAAGAATGCATTAAACAAACAAAGCTGTCATCATGGGCTGACTTCTCTAAAAGGCAGCCTGTAAAAAGCAGAGGGCTCTTGGGCATATGATATATTTATTTTCTGGATGTTTTTACTGTTTGTTTTAATTGTTTCATAGTCTGAGAATCATAAGCTGCCCAGAGTCACTTGGTTGAGTTGGGTAGTTACAGAAATTGAATAAATAAATCAAAATGTTTAATTATAGTCACTTCAGTGAAAAATGGAGAATTTATTCCCCAATGACTGAAAAAAAACCCAGATTCTTCTTAATATGGCTGCTTTATTAGCACTGGTGTGGCTCTGGGCTTTAAAAAAAGGGCCCACCTAGCTCCATCAAGATGACCTTGTTGATCCTCTACACTTAGGGACAGTGGCCATTGCTGCACCTGATCTGTTCACAAGGTGGTTGTGATGATACATTGGTGCCAGACCAGGGCAGGGACATCGTGCTCTTGACAGAAATGGAAAGAATGAATATAGGTTCTCCATCCACATCTCCCCTCTTCTTTCAGAGCTGGTTTCTGAAATGTGCCAGGATCAGGAATAATCTACTGAACAGAAGAGCAAAACCCAGTTGGTTTCATAAGCATGGGAGTCTCCTCCTCGGAAGATACAAATCCAGATTATGGAAGACGGTTCTTATGGAAAAATTGATGTATACAAGAAGGGAGATCTTGGGGATGTTTATTCATTTATTTATTAATCATATTTCTATGCTGCCAATTTCCGGAGACTAGAATACTAGAAAAAATACCTTTGGTTCACTCCTAGTGTTACCACAAACAGTGAGACAAGTGGCACATAAATTTAATAATAAACAAATTAAACAAACGTGGGGAAGACCTTTTTGCAAATTTTACCAGATGCGGAAATCGTCGAATCAGAAATACCGGGTACCAGCAAGAAAAGTGTGGATCGTAAGACAGAGAAGGCCACTCAAGGGAAAACGCAAACGACAAGCCAACAGAAGAGGGGACAGAAAGTGAGATTTCCTTCCTTCTGCTCCAGAACCACCTGAAATTCTTTCACAACCATGCATTAAATAAAATAGGCTTGTTGGTGAGAAGAGCCTGGAAAGATAGCATCGAAACAAGCTGCTTAAGGATAAACAGCGACGCAATCTCCCGCCAAAGCGATTTTCCTTTCGATTTCCTCCACGGCAGTCACGGGGAAAAGGCAGTTTTCTCTGCCCTAGAAGCAGCCACCTTTTGAAACGTTTTGTCTCCTGGAATCACTGAGGTTCTCTCACCTCCTCTTCGCAGGACGAAAGGCCTTGCCCAGATCCTGCAACAACAGGGGGGAAGTCTACAACTCCAAATGGCTGCTCACACTGTTAGAAACCGGAAGGGTCATTGCCCTGGGGCATGGTGAATTGCGGCCGGCCACGGACTGCATTTGCAAGAAGCTTCCAGTGGGTCAAAGCAATCCGTCGGGGCCTCTGTGCATCCTTTCTGGTGATGCACAAATGTCATCCCTCCCAGGGGCCTTCTGAGCAAAGCGCATCCCTCCCAGGAGAGGAAGAGGGGCTGGCCACCTGCAGTTTCTAATTTAATTGTCGATGGAAAAGTAAAAAAAAAAAGCAATTAGCCTAATTCAACGTTGCTCCTCTATTTCCCTCTATTTAAAAAACAGATTTACAAACAGAAATTCTGCAATCAGGTTCGAGGATAAATGATGACAAGACTTGGGATGTGCAAAACGCAGAGGGGGGCTCCCATTTCAAGGCCGTGTGAGTTCTTCACGCAGATACACACAAGAAGGGCGCTCTGGCTTTGGGGAAAAGGGACTCCAGAATAGCAGGATACTGATCGGAATGGCCTCGTGCCCATGCTGACCTCTGGCAGATCAATGCACCGCTCAAATACCCTCAGTCTCAAGCGGGGTTCTTACCTTCCCATCCTGCATGCCCTCTGTGGGCAATGCAGTTAGTCACAATCTGCCCAGCACATACTCCATTAAGCCATAAAACCTAGTTAACAAGCCATGGAGTGGAAGGACCAATGAAACCAAGGACATGATGAAAGCGAGGGCCTACCTTGCATCTTCATAAAAGGAGAGATCTGGCAACTATCAGCTGCTCTTTTAAGCGCCAAGGATGTGAACCTCTGCATACAAAAATCTGTGACGGATTTCAAAGGTCAAGTTGGCCAACTCAACGCCAGAGAGATCCTCCTGTTCATCGATGGAGGTGCACTCGGCCAGTGGCCTTTAAAACACTCGGACAAGGCCTTCTGCCGCACCCATGGCTCAGGCTGACCCCGTGAAGGCAATGCTGTGGCTGCCCACCTTTGGCCCACAAATGTACTGAGAAGGAAAGAGGCTTTGCAACGATGCCATCTCTAAATGAAAGGCACAACAGGGGTTATTGTGAACCCACTGACGCCCCGGGGGCTAATAAGACTTCAAAGCAAAAGGAGAGTCAGTGGAGAAGCTCACATTAACCGCTGGCGCTCAGATTCTTAGAAAGCTGAACTGTACAATGCATATTTTTCCCCCCAAAGTCTGCTCAGCGGATGTTTGCTTGATTGTGATTGCTGATCACAGTTGTGCAATAATGTGTACACCACATTATACAGCCTTGAGAAGATTTCTTTCAAAAATATGAGGTTTTCCCCTTTTTTCCCTCCGAAACCCTCTTCCTTCCCTCAATCCCATGTGTAAACTCTGCAGATTAAAAAGAAATGCAAAGCCTGACTAATCAAAGACGTTCCCTGTTTTTCCAAGCAAATCAGGAGGAGTCGCCACACAGTAAATACAGTACAAAGCAGCTTTGCACAGGACACTGATTTTGTTTCCTCTGGACCACAATCTTTGGAATGTATCCTCCACGCGGGGAAACAAGTCCGAGGCTAACGGCCAATTGCTCAACAGCTAAGTATTGATTTCCACCTATTAAAACCAAAGTGCCTGATATAAAATCACTACAGTTCACCTGAGAGGTCCGTGCAGGAAACGCTTTGGCCAAAATTCTCAACCGTGTAGCATTCATTGCAGGCTTGATTCACGTAAGGCTCCGTACCTACCGTTTCCTGCCTCGATCCATGAAAATTACGATCATCTACACCAATGTTTCTCAACTTCAGGATGGGTGGACTTCAATTCCCAGAACTCCCCAGGCAGCCAAATTCTGGGAGTTGACGTCCACCCATCTCGAAGCCGCCAAGCTGAGAACTGCTGCTCTACAAGACACATCCTAGTACCCAGATTAATCCATTCCATTCCTGCTTTATTAGACTTCAGGAAATTAATAAGAACAGAACTTCTAAGGAAGCTCTCTGATTTTTGGATGTCACCAACTATTGTCATGACTCTGGGGATGGTTGTTTTATGCTTATTTGTGGTTTAATTTGCTCAGACTGCCTGTTGCTCGTTAAGTCAGCCTAATCGCGCCACGGACGTTTTAGTGTTGTGATTGTCACCCACTGAGAGTTTCTTGATGGCAGAAGCACAAACCAATTATAATAGACTCTTTGCACCTTGACAGGAAGGGCAGCAGCATCCAGAAGTGGTGAAAAGTGCAACTGGTGAGAAGGTGGTGACAAATCGACAGGGTGAAGTGTTGCACTCACTGCAAGTGGGATGTGGTGGTGCATATCTGTGCACCATAATTCTGAGACGTCCCCAGACGTACCGAGGCTGTGAAGGGACAGGGAATACTTGAATCTATCATTCTGACAAGTTCCCTGTTCTCCCTGGGATCCTGGTCTGAGCACAAACAGAAAGACAAACGCAAATGACCGCTTCAGATTGATGAAGACCCATCCGTGAATTACAATAACCCAAGTTGAGATAATCCAACGTGGCCAATAAAAAGAAAGGAGAAGTTTGAAGTCCCATCTTCTATTCCACTGAAGATCAACTCAGAGAGCTTTCCTGGACTTCCTTTTCCTTCTTGCCAGTTGGCCAACAACAAGAAAGATCTTCTTTTGGGCATGATTTTGTGTGATTGAGAGTGAACGTGAAATGCTCCTGTTACTAAAGAAAACTTTCCAGCTCTACCAGGGTCGCCGGCTAGGGTTGAAATGCTGTTCCCTTGTGAATTCACTGCTCCGGTGCTCCATAAAAAGACGACAAATTCCATAGCAAACCTCTTCGAATGTCGGCTTGCACCAAGGAGGTGTCTGTTAAGATTGCTTGGCCCTCTGCGCCGTTCATTGAGCAAGTGGGCCTTTCCTCTCTCCCTGCCCTGCCCTGCCAGCCAAACAGAGAACCCCAGAGCACCCTTCCTTATCCGGGGCATTCGAGCGCCTCCCCAGCTCACCGGGGTGGATCAGCCCCTCGTCTTCAATTGTTCGCTCCATTTCTCTTGCCGCTGCACTTCCACGGCTTGGGGGAATTAAGCAGGCATCCGCCGAGCGATCCACTCTTGGCAAGGTCTTGCGGGGCCAGGAAGGAGATAATTAGCTTCCCTCAGCTTTGTGCTTATGCCTATGGAAGGATGGATGTGCACCCGCCCCCGAATTATAAAGCGTCGGTCGTTGCTTGGAAGATGTCAGGGAAAAGGCAGATAAATATTTTAGGAATGCGGCACAGACGCAGATGGATGCAAGTGTGTGAGGTGCTTCATCTGAAGCATCCTTCCCGGGCCGAGTCTTTCACCCTACTCACATCAAAGCCGGTGGGACAGATCTGGTGTCGAAATGTCTTAAGTGGCATTTTTTGTTCCCTCTCTCTCCTCTACACAGGTACCAGCTCGCGCTGCAGAGGGTGTGGCAAGGCCTGTGGCTCCAGACTAGGGCAACCACGGGCGGTGAGCAGCAAACGCGAAGCACTTTCACGGCGGGGACATCGGGGGCCCAAAGCTGAAGGAGGTTGATTGGGAGCTCCGCTGGGCACCGCCGTCAGCCCGGTTGCAAAAGGAGGCACAGAAAATGCGGCCCTCGGCTGGTCCTCGCAGAGACTTGCCGGCTGCACACCGGCACCTCGGGTGAGCTTGGCAGACTCAGCGGAATATAAATTTAACTGTGGTCGTTTGAATCCCGCCACATCCACGATTCCGCTTCTTCTCCTTGTATCACGTTTACACAACCCTTCCAACCAGCTTGGGGATTTGAGACCCATTCTTGGATTTGGAGCCGATGTTGGAACATGGGCCAAGGGGCATCCTCTGTCAGATTTTTCAAGTGAGCAACTTAAGAAGACTACACGGTTCACCTGAACTTGCAAATCATGCTTCTAACAAATGTTCAGGCGGGAAATTATTTAATCGGGCGGGAGGCGATTTGCTTGCAGTGGGGCTGATGACGCAGTGCGACCCTTAGAGCAACTCCCAGCCCCTCCAAAGCGCTTCCACACCCCCTCGAGCAAGGTGTGAAGAGGCCATCTTCAGCTCTGTAGGCCTCCAAGGAGGTCAAGGGGGCAAAGCCTCCCTTGCATTTGAAGGTACAAATGTACAGAAATATAAACTAAAAAACTCAAGATGTAAACAAGTAATTCCTGTTGGGTTTCAACAGGAAAGGTTGCGCTTCCTTCAACTTGCACGTAAGAAGAACATTTCAGAAGGGGAACGGGCAGGGGGATTTTCTTTCCCTACAGCAACTGGTGGCATTGCTTTAGAAGAGGCATTCCCCTTCCTCTGCGTCCGGGGGAATGCCTCTTCCACAGAAGCACCTCTGATTGCCAGGTCAGCCTTGCAAATGGAAGAAAACCTCTCTCCTCAGGAGCGGCTGGGACTTGGTCTTCTAGCACCTGCCGACCGAAGACTCGGGACTGCTAATTCTGCAGCCGAGAGGGGGGTCCCGCAGGACAAGACTCCACCTGCACGTTCCTGGAGGAAAGGTGGTTCAGAACACGCATGGGCCACGCCCGTCTGCGCTCCCTCTGATCGCAAGCGCCTTGCCGCAAGATGCAGGCAGCTTCTTCAAGGAGCTGTGACAGGCAGCAGGGTGGCATCTGCCGGGGGCCACCGCTGCCCAGAGTGACATTCAGAGGCTGGAGGACCCGTCCCCACGGGGCCGCAAACCCACCCTGGGACGGCCCCTCTGACGTCTGCGGCGCGCTCCCCTCACGCAGGTCTGGAAGCCAAGCAGGGGTCCTCCGAGGCCCCCGTGCCCAGAACTGGCATCAGATGTTACGAGCGCTGCAGAAGGGCGCTGGGGAGGAACGGGAGCAAGAGGAGGCTGCTGAGGTGCTCCTCCGGGAGCCCGGCGGGGCTTGGAGCGAGCGGCTGATGCGTAATTTAAACTCCGACCTCATAGGGCGGTCCGCGTCCAAAGCCACCGGACTGGGCCCCCCCGGGTGATGCTCACCGTAACGCGCATTTCAGGAGAGCCTCTGAAACGCTGAGCTTACATCGTCGGAGGGATTCTCCGGGGGCCACCGGAGCAAGTGAAGCAGGAGGACTTTGTGCGTGAACTGGTGAAATTCCAGCTGGTGCTGGGCCACAGACGGGGTGCTCGAAAACGGAGGCCCCCTAACGAGGCCGCGCCGAGGCCCGGGCGAGGCCCCCAGCGGCTCGGAGGCGCCCACTAACTCAAGACCGCAGCTGGGCGTCCACCACTTACTTCGCCTGCCTAAATTCTCCTCCGGATGCCCAGGGGGTTCCTTCCTGCTTTCCTGCTTCATCATCAGCCCGGACACCTTCAGAAATGCGCGCACAGAAACTCATGCTCAGCCGTACGGCAGAGACCAGCAACGACAAGCCAACAGCCAGGAAAAGTGTTCAGCTGGATGACTCCGAAACAAAAGCAAACCATTTCTTATGACTGCCTTCGCCCTTTCGCTGCTTCCCTCCCTCTTGCCTACTTTTTCCCTGGGCTGAAATCTAGATCCTTACTGCTTATGCAGGTAATCCTTGACTTACGACTGGTCGCCTAGCAACAGACCTCCCCCAGGGCACTTACGACCCAAATTCAAGATGCCACGATCACGTGACCCCATTCTGGGCATCCCATGGTCACGTGACTACAATTTATGACATGTTTTGCCAGAAATGTTGCCAGCAAAAAACACCTGTTGCAGACAATGGATTCGCTTAACGATCACAGTGCTGGCTTAATGACCGCGGCATTCACTTTAGAACCGTGGCGTTCACTGAACAGCTGCTGCAAAAAAGGTAACGGAATCTGGCATAGTGACACGATGCCCTGCTAATGATCGGCTCAGCTTATGAATGTACTTCCAGGCTTTATTGTGGACGTAACTCAAGGACTGCCGGTATTTTTAATGCGTGATATACATGGGTGTATAAATAACAGGGCTGGCTGGCGAGAGAGAGCCCGTCCTCCAAGTGTGATGGCCGCTTGTGGCTCAGCTCCGGCACACCGACTCGGACCTGTCCACGCCCAATTCCACCAGCTCCTCTGGGAGCCAACCGTGGCTGCCGAGATCCGCTCGCACGCACCTGAACCCAGAGCCCGCAAAGAACACCGAGTGGCATCCAACTCAAATCCTTGCCGGAGGTTGGCACGGAGGAGTTTGAGTCAAAGACATCCGGTTCATTTGTCAGCTCCCTGGCGCGCCGATCCTTCGGGAGAATGGCACGTCCGCCACAGGGAACCTCGCCCATGCAGTCCGGCCCGTGCGCAGCACACCAAGGCTTTGCTCACTGCTGCCGGCGGCTAATGCGGCGTGACCTTCCTCGCCAACGCTGGGCTTTCTCGATCCATGATGTAACTCAAGACACCCGAACCCCCTCCTGGTCATCGGCATCAGCGACTCAACTGCCGCTCCACTCCGGACCTTAGAAAACACCCCAAAGGGGTCCCAGGTGCATTGGGAGAAGCGGAAAGTTAGGCTGGGCTGGCATAAACGTCTGCCCAGCAGGTAGTGCGGTACTGCCCACCAGCTAGGGTGGTGCTGGAACCAGTCCCAGGTGGGCCTACGCTACGTTTAGACGTGTGTCTTTGCTGGACAGAAAAGATTTAACGGCCCTCGGCGCGTCTCGAAGCCACGCCTTGCTGCCGCTTCTGGCGAAGATGAGCAACGATACTGGGCAGCAGCAATACTGGCTTTCTTTGGCGGGCCGTCCACGGCTCCGTCTCCACACTGTCCGCTCCTCCAAGCTGCGCCTTCGGCCTTATTTCATCCAGCTGAGAGACCCACACTGTGACCAGTTCAGTTCAGGGGTCAGTGAAGGCTTCGGGGAAGGGGATGACCTTCAAAATTCATCCTGTTGGCTCGGGGGTCCTTCCAGTGCCCGCCTCTCCTCCCCATCCACAAAGAAAGACTATCCATCCATCCATCCGTCCGTCCATCCATGCATCCAACAACGGCCAAGGATCCGAAATGACGACATCTTTGCCCGCCAACAGAAGGTCATCAGTGATGAGGCTGGATGGACATGAGTGTCAAATAACATGGCAGCCCTAAGAAGGAGGACAGCCTCCTTTAAGTGGTAAAATATAACTGAAAAAATACATGGGGGAAGGTCTAAAGAGGAGGAGGAGGAGGAGGAGGAGGGGAAGCCTGCGACTCCTAAAGTCGATGGTATCTCCAACATTAGCATGCAAAAATGCCTGGAGGCAGCCCCATGTTGGCTCTTCTGCCTTCAGGTTAACCCAGAACTGACGCAAGCCGCCAACCAGGCCCCAGAGGGACTCAGAGGAGGATGGGATGTGACAGTGCGGCGAAACCATCCGGGCATCTGCCCTCAGTGGGCTCGCG
Source organism: Acrochordus granulatus (assembly GCA_032468055.1). Classification (NCBI taxonomy): domain Eukaryota; kingdom Metazoa; phylum Chordata; class Lepidosauria; order Squamata; family Acrochordidae; genus Acrochordus; species Acrochordus granulatus. The sequence continues at coordinate 116,713 of JANHZU010002003.1, forward strand.
CACTTGACGGGCGGCTGCAAGCTGGTGGGTGCAGGTGGCAGAGGAGGGGAACTGAAAAGTGATTGATAAAGGTTTCCATCTGCTGGGCCACACGGATAATTCGGCAGCGTCTAAACACTGGGGTGGGTGGGGGAGAACAAACGATGCTTTGCAAAAGCACAGCTGCAATTGTATAATTCTTCACAACTCCCTAAATAGCGTTTCTAAAGGCTGTGAGTTCCTGAGAACTCTCAAGATTTCCTGACACAGTTGTGCGTCTTCTCTGGGAAAAACAAAACTCAACACTTTGGCAAAGTGTGATGGATATTTAAAGCAGGTTGGCAATGCAGGAGGGGTGCTTGGTTGCCTCTGCTCCTTCGCAGAGCGACAACCAGCTGCGAGGAGCCTATGAATGGGCCGACTCGGGAAGGGGCTACAAACACCTCCTCACTGCCTTGAGAAACAGGGAGATCCCATCTGCTTCCTGAAAATTGCACCCATTTCCTGGGAGAAACGTCTGGACTGCTGAAGGCGGTCCAGGCCTTGCCTGACTGCCCTCTCCCCACCCACTCAAGGAATCCCGGAGGAATTTTCCTGATGCCTCCGGAGAGCAACATTCATGAGGGGTGTCCGAGCTCTTCCTTACATTGCATTAAGAGGCACACGTGACCATTTTTGCACTGAAATGAACTGAATTCCCTGTAAGAAACACCTTTTCTTCCCATTCACATCTTTTCATTTAGAAATCGCTGCCCCCCGCCACCACCTGGCTCCAGGTGTCTTCCTCTTCCCTGGTATATATACCCCAAATCTTCTGTGGTTCATCCTAGGGATCTTGGGGGCTCCACAATCAATTCACATCAGAAATGGGCTCCTCAGAACCAACCTTGACCAAGATGGCCCCAAAACATTATCCAGACAGAAGGTTTTTTTCCCCCAACTCCCTGTAGGAAAGATGATGGGGAAAGGCAACGACTCAACACAAATGAGAGGACTTCTTTAAAAAGACGGGAAGGCAACCAAGATGGGTCTGCGCCATCAAGGGATGGATAGTCTGAAGGAAGCAGAGGAAGAATGGACTTCTCTCCTTCATTCCACCCTTCCCCTGGGTTTTTCCTCCTTTGGAAAATCACCCCATCTCCTGGCTTCTGCTCCTGCCCCCCAGCCCTTTTTCCTCTTTGTCTCGCCTCCACCGACACCCCCTCTCAAGCACCCAGTCCTCTCCTTTCCTCCCCAGTTCAACTAATGAGCCATAAATAACTCAATGAAGGTGTCAACAAAGAGGGTCATTTATCATACCTTGTCAGGAGGGCCCCTTCTTTGGAGGAGAAAGCAGGGACTCGTGCAACATGTCCAAGATTTATTCCTCGCATCGAGCCGCCTCTCCCTCTTTTGCTGCCTTGCCCAAAATTTATCTTGCAGAGGAAGCCATGCAGGTGCGCTGCTTTTGACAAATAAGCCGTGGAGCTTGGTATTCATCACCAGCCGGCCTTTGTGGGACAGAGGCAGGGCGAAATAAATTTATTCTTTGCAAGAAAGTGCTTGTGATTCAGTGGGCTCCAGAGTGCAAGGGAGGATGGCAGGAAGACAGGGCCATTATTTCAGCTTCCCTTGTCTGGAAGGAGGTGGGTTGTGGGAAGTGACTTTGTTGTCCAAGTCTTCATTACTCACTGCATGGTTAAGCCTCCCCCAAGGGAAGAGGGTCATTGGGATTTCTCCAGGCCTTTCCTTTAACTCCTCCTCCCCGACCTGGAGCCCTCTAGGAGCACTGGGGCTTCAAAACCCACAGCTCTCCTTCAGGCCTTGGTCTGCAGCACTTAGGGCCTAAGGAAATGCTGGTGTTCACTCTGGAGACCCCATTTTCTGCTTTGAAAGGGACGGCTCTTAGGACGATGGTGGCCCCTGTTTGAGAGGAAAGGCGGTTGGGGCTACGCTAGCTTAATTCCGTACTCCAACCCATGATCCAAAATGGCAGATGTTGGAACAGAGGTCTTCAGCTTCTGAAGCTGGACCTCTTGTGTCGACTTCTCAGTGAGCGCACTAAAGCCCGACCAACCCTTCATGCATCCCCAACAGCGGAATCAGTACTGAACTTCCTGAATTCCTCATGCTGAAGAGGAAAGAAGAGCTTCTTGGTTTGCCGTCCAGAATTCCTGATCCTCACCCGTTCCTCCGCCTAGCTCATTGCAACTGACAGTCTTCAAACACCGACACACGAAGGACACACACTTGCTTCCTGTCATCTCTTTGATTTATGGTGTTTAAATTGCTCTAACTCTGAATGCAGCCCTAGGTTTTGACACGGAATTATGTATTTGCTCTCGGCTGTTGCACGTTTGGTAAGCTGATCGAACCTCAGTGGCTTGTGCGTAAAGCGCGACGCTGACTCTTGGCTGGTTTCTGTTGTCTTCACTTTGTGTCTAGCAAACTCAAACCGATCGCCCGACTTTTAACGCAGCGGGGACGAAAGCATTTACTTGTAAAACAAAGCAAGGGCTTGTTCTGAGCGAATGTGATAATCAATCCAGTTGCCACTGAGCAAGTAAGTGTTCATTTACCATGATGTGACCTGCAGCAGTAATGCACGATGCCTTTTGCCAGCAGGCACTCAGCCAGCTGCACTACACGGGGACTTTGTCGGCAGTCACTCACAAGTGTTCTTCCCAACCTTTTGTTCACCGCTCGTTGAGGTAAATTACAGCGGGGAGATAGAGCACTTCTTCTGGAGCAACCCATCGCCAGGGCTGATCGCATGGCCTTGGAGACCGCCGTGACCCGGCAGGCAGGAAGGGTGGATCCTGCCCAACCTGTTTGGTCCTCCTAGAAGAGGAGCCAAAATCCCCATCACAGGTTGGCTATGTCAGAGCTTAGCCCACACTGATGGCATCTGCTACCTCATCTCTGCAACGGGTTGCACTTATGAGGACTTAAAGCTCTCCTTGGAGAAGCAAATGTGAACCGAATGGCCACTTGCGCGAGATGGCACCTTGACCCCCCTAGCCTTTAGAGAGTTCTTCGGGATCGGCTATCTTGCAGGGAATTTCAGATGTTAACAACGCAGGATAATAACTCCTGGTAGTTATTTAGACCAGGACTTCTCCTTGCCTTTATGACCAGGGTGTTTGTTTATTGCAAAATGCCTTGAATCTATGGAAGGAGACAGTCTATGAATCCGTAAAAAAAGTAAAGGCTTCCCCTGCCAGTCGGGTCTGACTCAAAGGGGTGGTGCTCATCTCCGTTTCCTAACCAAAGAGCCAGTGTTTTTTGAAGACGCTTCTGTGGTTGGCATGTGGCCAGCATGACTATCTGCTGAGGCGGTACCTATTTATCTACTTGCATCTTTACATGCTTTCGAGCTGCTAGCTTGGCAGGAGCTGGGGCAAGAATGGGAGCTCACCCCGTTATGCAGCGCCTGGGTCTCGAACTTGGGCTGCCGACCTTCCGGCCGACAAGCCCAGCGTCTTAACTGCTGGGCCACCATCAATATGATCCTAGAAATAAATACCGGGAAGGTGACAGGTTGCCTTGCTGATTTCTGGCTGAGCAGAGAACAGCCCTGTCGTCTCTGGGGGTGCTGCGGCTTAGCTGGAAAGCATCCCGAGAACTTCTTCTGAGGACAATCCATGAAGGCGGGAAACAAACCCTGCTCTCAAACAACAGACACGCACATGCACGCACAGTAGCTCCCTTGTGAGTAAGAGTTCTCCCTGTACTCCTTGGGTCTGCAAAACCATCAGCAGATCTTCCGGCCATCCCACCAGGTCTTGCCCATCCTTCTTTCTTCCCCAGCGCTCCCCACTGGTCAGTCCCCCCGGACAAACAAGGAACAGCAGCAAGCCGTCAACGGGGCGTCAGGCCGAGACATTCCACCGTGGGCATTCTCGGAGCCTGCACGGACTCCCTTCTCCTCGGTCCTCAGCCCCTCAAGCGAGCTCCGGGCCCCACTCCCTCTTGGCGAGACACGCTGCATCACAGCGTCAGTCATTCCCTTCTGGGCGCGGGTGAGCTGGAAGGGAGAATCTCTCTCTGCTCCACCCCTCTGCGGCCAGTCCATGAATGCCCCTCAGCAGCGTGATCCCTTCGCAGTGGGCTGCGCCCTCGGGGCGCCACACAAGCTGCTCTCAATTGTTACCGGAGTACAGTAAGAAGAGCCACGGCACTTATTTTCCAATCGATGCCCGATCTCCATGCTACGGCAGAAGTGCAAGCTTTATTGATGGAGCAGAAACCCCTATTTTACAGTGCAATGATGAAGGATCCTTTTTTGCTGCAGACCAGTCTTCCCTAACCTGGCTGAGGAGAATGGGATTTGTGGTCCAATGCAGCTGGTGGACAGCTGACAGACACTGGTTTCCTAAGTCCCCCAGGACTTTATTTTCCTGCAGTTCACATATTAAATCCAGCCATCGGGGCCCAATAAGCAAAACAGATTGGACAACAGACACTCCGAAAATCGATGTACAGCCACTTCAGTTTGGTATCTTGTATTCCAGGCACTTTTGAGCCACAGGAAGCCACCCGAGACAGGAGAGGTTGTAAAGCTTCAGACTAAAGCAGCACAGAGAATAAGCAGCAACCACCACCAGGACAGGGTCAGACTCCAACCAAGAGTCAGGACTGCAGAAGGAATAATTGCAACTAACCTGCCCTCCACAAAAGACCTGTATACTGAGAGGGTCAAGAAAAGGGCGGAGAAGATATCTGCAGACCCCTCTCATCCTGGACACAACTTGTTTGAACTTCCTCCCTCTGGACGATGCTCCAGGCGACTGCATACCAAAACTACCAGGCACAAGAACAGCTTTTTCCCATGTGCCATCTTCCAAATGGTTAACTCATGAACAGAAGGTAGAGAATTCTAGTTAACCCAGAAGTCCTGTCTGATGTGGATACATACCTACTAATTCCTCACTTTATCATACGTCCTTCTGTTGACTGCGCACTTACCGAATAACTAGCATTGCTACGTGTGACCTTATACCGCTGTCTTGCAAATACGCTGAGAGCTGCTGTACCAGAGTCAAATTCCCTGTGTCTCTAACCCTGCTTGGCCAATAAAGCAACCGAGAATTTATAAAATGCCCTTGGACAGCAATTTCAAACTGAAGAAAAGAACAGAGGATGAGAAAAGGAGCACCCTCTAAAAGGAAAATAGTTTCCGTGGCATTTTTCAAACTGAGGCAAGAAACAATGCTCGGCTGTGATGTCTACCACCTCAAAGTAGTTTAAGTACAATTGTTCTGTTTTAACCAGATCAAGCTCAGTCTCTTTTCAAAGGGAATTGTGGGGAAAGCTCAGAACAAGAGAGCGAGAGTGCGAGCCAGCAAGATCCATTTTAAGGAAGTGTTATTTACAAATTGTTGATCCAGCCATTTGGATTGGCTCAATTTCTCAGTTTTCCAAGACTAAATTTAATTCTGATGCACGTCTCTACCCATTTGTGTCTTATCCTGCGCGCATCTTTCCAAATATCTTAATGTTTGTTAGATTTTTAACAGGGAATTGGAATTATAAAATTTGGGGACATGAAAATGCTTAGGCTCAGTTCCTCTTCAGTTCACATCAGGCCAGGAAGTCTGAATTAGGCAGATTTTGCACTAAGGTGCGAACCAATTTAATGACAGTTTTCCCAACCAGGATGAAGAGCCCCGCTGTCAAAGCACACCGGTCCTCTCCCCCACACCCAAGGCTGATTTTGGGGAAAGAGGATTTCCACGGAAAAATGGAAAAAGAAAGAAGCTGAAGAGCCTCTGTATTCTGAGCAGATCATCAATGCTTTCATAAGACTTCCATTTTGCCCCACGCTAACTTCCCAATAAATGCATGTTACAGACATCTGTTTAAACAGAAATGCAGACCGGCGTAGCTTTTGCAATGCTTTAAATAATAACCAAACGGTCACCCCTCACAAAAGAAAAGAAAAGGTGCTGAGTGGGTGAAAATGCAAAAAAAAGCAAACAAAACATTTTGCTTTTTCCCTCAATGCTGAAAGTGAAGTGAATGGAAATGAAGGCAATAAAAACTTCTTCATCACATTAATGAAGAGATAACCAGATATTGTCATGCATTCACATCATATATGCACAAAAGGTAGGCATTACTTTTCACCCATTGTCTGGCAGAGCTGAAAGCTGCCAATTAATAAGCGCCTTTTCCCTCTCTCCAACTCAAGTTTAATGCTATTTATGCCAATCATATTTTGTCCATTCATTTTTGACTTTCTCCTTTTCACTTCCAATTCCATCACGTCATCCTTTGACTTCTAGCCTTCTTTTTCCTTTCTTGGAAAATGGCACCCTGCCCATCTTCCATCTTCCACTCTCCCACCCACCCATTAGGTAACCGACCTGCTCCAGCTCCCAAGTCTCTTCCCGGGCCAAAAATAAACCCAAGACTTTGCGCGATTCCTCAGCAGATGGCAGCAAATAGCCAACCTGGCTGCTCTCGAGAAGCTAAACAGAACCAGACCTACCTACTCAGGACTCAGACGGAAGACCACCAGAGAATACACCAGGCCTGTAAGCAGACCGGAAAGGCATTTTTTTTAAATCAATTCCCAAGAGAAAGCAACGGCTAAGTTTTTCGGGACTGCTACCAAGAGCTTGGCAAGGATGCAACCGTCCAAGAAATCACCAGGAATTGAGCCTGATTTGAAATAATTGTTCTCTTTTATTAGACTTTCCCATCGTAGCGTGTGGACAAGTTGGGGAAGGAAACCACTCCGCGTAGCAGGGAAAGGGTTGAGGACTCTTGCTCTCCCTGCTGGGTATCAAAGAGAGTGTCAGACACACCGCACTGAGAAGCACCATGCAGCTGCCTCTTGCACAGGAGTAAAGCAGATACGGCTGGAAGACTTAACAGTCTCCCTGCTCATTTTAATGATCTAAGCAACCTGTTCCTTGCCATTCGTTAAATCACCAGAAATTCTTCATTTCCAGATCCAACTGGAATGGGTCCTGATCATGAATGACCTTGATAGACCCTGCCCTAAAGGCCCCTCTATCTCCCCAGACAACCCTTGCAATCTGTCTTCATGGTTCCAAGAGAACAAGCTAATCATAA
>JANHZU010002003.1:123853-147181 GCA_032468055.1 Acrochordus granulatus
AATAAAAAAGGAGACATGTAGGGATAATCTTGTCCAGGCTTATCTGGACACACCAGCCATCTCAAACGCATCCTTCTTGAGCGGCCTGGAACTTTGCAAGCTCTCCGCTCAAGAAGAAACTCTTATTGCAAAGAACAAGTCCTTGAAAGAAGGGAAAAAAGAAACCGAGGGGGAAGGAAAAGTCAAATGAACAAGAATAATGATTCTGGGCTGAGTCTTTCTCCTCCTCCTCCTGCTTCTCCTCCAGGGCCACAGCTGAGCTGATCTACTTGGTTTCTTGACAAATGTGGAAGCTCTCGTCAGTTTTGGCTGGCTCCTCGCAACTGGAACATAGCACACCACAGATATATGAGAATGTGCCTCAGGTATGGCAGAAGATCTCCCCACACTCTTCAAGGGGGGCTGCTAGTATCCCAGTGGCTTCCACACTGAGAGGTTACACAGCGTTCTCTTGGACGTCCCATCCCCAACTGTGGGCAAAGTGACCTTGCACTTTTACTTTACACACACACGCACCCAGCTCTGCCATCATGTACCAGAATGGCATATTTGAGGGCTTTCAAAGCCGACTGGGGAGGGGCCTTTCTCTTCTCCGGTGGAAACGCCTCTTCATAAGGAGATGGGGAGCCTGAAACTAATCCTCATGATGTTGAATTATGAACATCCCTTTTCTACATTTTTCTGGCTTTTTTTGAAAAATGCATTCATTGATCACATTCAAATATACATTTGATTTTGTGCACACTCTGAAGGCAAAACCAACACAGGAAGACACCCACAAGTCAAACCTTCTGGGAGGGGGACCCTTCAGGACACCTAGTCCAGAGAACCTCAATCCACTAGGAATTTATCCGGTGAAAGGAACCAGAACCGGGTTGGAGGAGGATAAACCAGGCGATGGTCCGCCCCACCTCTTTTTGGAAACGGGTGAAGATTTGCAGGTTCAGCAGTTTTCAGATATGACCAAGATGTAAAAGTCTCCAAAGAAAATTATTCTGGCTCAAATTAAACAGCAGAACTCAAAGTCTGAAGTTGAACCATCCTGCCATAAACCAGCAGTTGAGAGAGAAATTATGGGATGGTACCCAGCAGGTTCTCTTGGGTGTTGCATTTAACAATAAACCCATTATATTATTAACTTGATTCAATGGAAACCACGGTAGGGATCTCGCCAATTTAATTTTGAGCACTGCAAGAAGCTTCAAAGGTGCAAAAACAGTAGGACTGAAAAGAGCTGCTATCATAAGGCATTTCTAGGGTATGTAACCCCTACCTCTGCACCACTTGCTGCTAAAGTCCACCGCAGATGAGTCTTCTAGTCTTACAAAGTGACTTTTGCTCTCGGTTCACAAGTTTTGACACTATTTGCTCTTTCCAACAGCCTCATTTCCATTTTATCTGGGAGTACTGGAGCATAATAGTGAGTTATGCTCACATAAAGTGAGCATAACTCACTTTATCTGGGCTAAGTTCCGACTTCTGCTGCCTTTGCATTCTGCATTGCCACCACACGCCAGACCAGCATTTCCCCCTGCTAAATCTCTCAACACAGCGTAGCCAGCCCTGAAACATCACAAGACAAACGAATGAGGCTTCTGCCCAAGAAAATCAACAAGCCATGATCTCCTGCTCTCAGTATCAGGCAAAGCCACCGTGGATGGATCCAGACATTGCGAGCCACTGCTTTCGCTGACCTCTCAACCTCCACAATCTCAACGTCACAACCCCCAGCTCTTCCTAGATTCTGGACGGCAAAGGAGAAGGGTCCAGAAAGCGAAGGAGCCACACACTTCAAATGAAACTTCTCAACCAGCCCAACTGCAATGCCCGGTAACATTTTATTCCGTTATTTAAACTACTGATTATACGGCCGGCTTTATCTTACTGACAGCCCATCTTGGCAGAGGAAAGAGAATAATCTGCCTCGAAAACTAAAACCACCACCAAAGGCTGCTGGGATGGGGATTCTGCAACTAAGGCTTCGGAGCTTTTGATGCGCTACCCTCTCCCTACCGTTTCTGAAACCTCAGGACAGGGGAGAGCTGTGGAAGATCTATGCGATGCACAGGCGAGCCAGATGCGCATATTCCTCGAGGACTTACTGTACGCAGGCCATGAGGAACGTCCCGATTCTGCACCATCAGCAGTTCTTCTGCCTTGACTGGGGTACGTTGGAGAGGCCCATCGCTTCCTTCTCCAGCCAGAATTTCCTCCCTCCCTCCCTCCTTCTGCTTTTAGTCTCGAAATAACCCTTCTGTCGTGGATTATTCAGTGTTCTTGAAGGAGGCGAACGGAACCAGTGAGCCAGAGCGGGCCTGGCTCTCCTTCGCTGGATGTCCTCAGGGGATCATCTTCACTCGGGGATGCTTCAGTCTTGATTCCTGCCCTGAGGTTGGGGACTGGAGGGGATGGCTGGATGCCTGGGTCCTGAGACTGCCTTCCCTCCTTTGGTCCTACATATCCTGGAAGCCCTTAAACCCTCCTCCAGTTTTTTTTTAAATCTCATCCAAGAAGACTGTCCTTCTTAACCGCAGAGGGGCTTAAGGGAACACAGGAAGTGGCCTTCTCCAAGACGTGTTTGATCCATCTCCTCTTGGTCTGCTTTGGGCCATGGGGCTTAAGCGGGTCCTTTTGTCACCAAAGAGGGGACTGCACTCGCGGTGACACCCTCCTGTTCTGCCTTCCTTCACCCAAGACCCTGGAGACAAGGGTTCTTCAGCAGCCAACTTCAGCTTGCTCTTCTGCACCAAACACAGAGGAGTGTCTGAGATCACGAAAAGTACCTCAACAAAATCAGGAAGAAGAGACATCAGAGTGAACCTTAACTGTCAATTAAAATGTGATTTAGAAAAGGGAAGGACTGCAATCTCGCTGTTGTTTTCATAACATCTATTTATTATGAGTGGGGATTTTTTTTAATCTGAAAGCTTCTCGTTAGTAAAGCATGAATTTTTTATGCTCTGTTTTCTGCATTCTTCTCTCATGTCTCAGCTTCATGCGGCATTTAAGAGAAGCAGCAGATCCTCCAACTTGTTAAATCACCACATAATAGGATATAAGCAGCGCATTAATTATCATCATCAAGAGAATTAGTATGTTTATCTGTAAATATTAAAGCAGCCACTCTACCTCAAAAGGGAGTCCTCTAAGATACAGGCACTTCAGGAGTTCCTGGGCGCACAGGAAACCCAACATTTCTGATTTTATCAGCCATGCAGAGGGGTGTAAGCATGCACAGAGATCAACCATGCCCAGCCCTATGTGCGCATGAGGAGTCTGCAGGGCTTGTTGCAACCCCCTACCCCCAATAGCAGGCTGCCCTGACAAAACACAAGAATCCCTCACAAGGAAGCTTAACTGCTTTCCCACCTTCACAAAACGTCATACTGATCTGCGCGACACGTGGCCAAGTCCAGTGTTCAATGTGCAAGCTTCCTTGCTCCCAACAAAAGGGCCTCAGCCTGCACTGTGGCACTCGGCACCCTTTTCCAGAGTGGCATCCCCCTTCTTAAAGTCCTCCCGATGGTGATTGGCAATCTGTAGAAGCTCTTGCCAGGGAAGAGGAGGGTTTCACCATCAACCACAGCCAACATTAAACATCTCTCTCTCATCCATGCAGCTGAGACATGAAGGGGGGAAACGGGTTGTGTGAAACCAAGAGAGCTGGGCTTTTGCATGAGTAAGCAGGCTGAGCACCGGCAGAATTTCCTTCCGGACTATTTTATTTTTTGCCTCCCCAAGCTACTCCTGCAGGGCTCAGAGCTTGATGATTCAGACAGAAGGCCCATAAACCTCAGGACTGGCACAGGTCGGGGTCACTGCGGCAGAATCCTGATGAAAGCATCAGTTGTAATGGATGGATTTGTGTGCAGAAGAACCTGGGGTGCCCGTTATTTTGTGGAAGGGGGCCCGTTCTGCGCAGAGAAAGCGAAGTCCCCGTTGTGAAATTCAACTCTTACTAACTTCGTAGAGGCACCCATTCCGTTTCCTGGCAACAGTGGAGAAGTCGTTGGGCATTGCCACCTTCTAAAGTGTGCGAAACGATGTGCAGCCACAGGCCCGAAAGAAGAGAAAAATAAACTTAGTTGGACCTGCCCACAACCGAAACCAAACACGGCTAGATTACCTTCAGATCCAATGATCTCTGCCCACCGTGGCTGGGCCCCAGAACTGGCCACCTTTCCAGAGACGCTGCGGTCTGATCGTTTCCAAGGAACTGCGCAACTGCCTGTTGAGCCCGGCCTTAACGGCTCGAGGCCAGAGATTACCTCCATCCTCCAAGGAGGACAAACAGGCCATTTCAGGAGTAGGCATGGGGGCACTTCGATTGTGGTGTGTGAACGCTCCAGACTTTCCTTCGCCACCTCCAAAAGGACTAACATTCAGAAACGCGCAAGCCAGAGACGGAACTACAGGGATGTCGGGATGGCTGAGGCGGGCAGAAAAGGGCTGGTCTGGTTCTGGCGACGTGAGACCGGCCTCCTTTGCACTGCTTTCGAGGGCCGTCGATATTTCCCCCGTAGTGCTGGCGCCGATGTTTCGTTAAGCCCTTGGATGAAACAAAGGAAGCGGCCTCAGAGAGAAGAAGAGACACAGTCCACCAGCTGATCGTTTCGCATTCTCCCTATGTCAGGGAAAACACACGCGCATTTTTAAGAGGACAGGTACACCTTGTATCGCGTCTCAAGGAGCGCGCACTGTAGCCACAAAGAATGCTTCAAGTTAATGGGGTGGATATGAAAAGAACCCCATGGCTCTCAGGTTGACATCCTTCAGAGAGGCCTCTCGACCATCTTTCACCCAAGGTAATCCAACGTTGCAATGTTTTTCTGGGCAATTAACCCGCCTAGCAGTAGATGCCAACCAATAATGTGAAGCTGGAAAGGCCAACTGATGACCTGGGGACCAATCTGTCCTGCAAAGCACTTTTATGGAGCAATAAACTTCTTTTTTCCTGACTCTCTCACTTCCACGATACGGGTAAGAAAGCGACTTTGCTTTACCCACTTCTTGTGTTTTGTCAGCAAGACCCGAAGACACAACGGCAAAGCCCGAACCAGTGGGCAGAAATGGCCAAGACCTAGAAGAACCTGCAACAAAGCAGTCTTCGCAGCAGCGCCCAGGAAGGGCCGAGAATGTGGAAGCTGCAACGCTGCTCTGAAGCCCCTCGGGATCTGATGTTCTCCGGACACGCGGACCGAACTACAGGTCCTCCCAGCGTGACCTCGCCCTCGCCCGCTCTGCCCTACAGCAGAGTTGCAGGCAAAGGAGTCTTGCTAATGCCTCTGCCTGGTGCCCTCTGCGCTGGTCCCCAGCTAGCACGTCTCAAAAGGCGGCGGCGCTGGCAACTGAAACGCTGTCTGTCTACGGGAGGGTCGGAGGAGGCAGCGGTTGGGCCCGAGGACGGCTTTCTTGAAACTTCCTCCATGCCAAGGCAGTTCACTGTTGCCACTGATCCGGTGGTGGATCTCGTCCTAGCAGCCGGCAAAAAGTCCCAGAAGTTCATCTGAGAGGAAAGCAGCTTGTTGGCTTCCATCACACGTGGCTCCTGAAGCCTCACCAGGGAGAAAAGAAACATCTGGCCCTCGTGCCCTAAAGGGGTTCTGTTCTGGAGGAAATAATCCCACAGGTCCACTTTGAAACCAGCCACTGAACCGCTTCTGTCCCCCCCAGCTGCAAAACCCCATCACAGATGCCGAAAGCTGCCTAGGTCCCACGTCTGCTGGATCGGCATCGTCCGGTTCTCCTCGCTTTGACCGACTTCGCCGAGTCCTCTGAGCTTCAAGGGTGTTCAGTCAGATCCGAGGCGGTGAAAGAGGTGCCAGCGAGCTGTCGTCTCCCTCCCAATCCTGATACATCAGTTCAGAGCCCGTCATTTGCCCGGGGTGTCTTTGTAACGTGAGTTAAGCTTAGAAGTCAAACTAAGTTAGAGGCCTGAGGGAACATTTCAAATTTTTTTTCTGTTCCGTGCATGTCGAGAGAGGCCATAAATCTCTCTTGAAAGGTGCTACAGCGTGATATGTTTCTATGGAAGCTCCTTTGTGCCGGGAAAGGTCAAACATAATACTTTCTTTAAAAAAAAGGCAGAGCTGGGAGAGTTGAAAGTTTCAACAATGCGCACCGAAAACGGGATTATGTAACCCACAGAAACACGCAGCTGCGGAGAAGGGGCTGTTGAGGCTGCCAGGTGGGGTAAACTGTGGCTTCCGAAGCCACCGGGTCTAAAGAGAGCACGTGACCTCCAGGGGTAGCAAGGGCAGAGAGACACGACGTCAGAATGCAGCAAGACATGAAGCAAAGCAGCTGCGTTGAGCCAGGAGACGAAGCCCATGCATTGCTTCCAAGTCCTTCTGCAGTTCAGGAACGGCTAACGCGCAACGCCACTGCGGTTGCAGCATGGCCTATGTGTAGACCATAGTGTCTGCTCTCACTGATTCCAGTCCATGCTCCACCAAGCACAGCATCTATGGTCCATCCTACATCGAGCCAGACCCAAAGTCATCACCTCATGGCTTGGCCCAACCTCACGGTGTGGCCCAACGTGGCTGGCTGGGGAATTCTGGGAGCTGAAGTCCACCCATCTTAAAGTTGCCAGGGTTGGGTAACCCTGATGTAGCGCAACCCTCAAACCCTCCTCACGGGACCGCCATCCAACCTCATCTTGAAGACCTCCTTGCCTCATTTTGCAAGGCTATCTGGTATTCCTGGAAAGAAAAGGAAAACGCGACCATCTTTTCCACTGCAGGTTGGCCAGACTTTCTCCCAGACCAAAGTTGGCCAGGTCACTGACAGTGACCAAGTGCAAAATGATCTCCTCTCATTACTCCTGGAATTGGGTTCCATCTTGCCATTGACATGGAGACAGCTACCTGGTGGCTGAAGCTGGGGACACAGTGGCCAGCACCAGGTCATTGTCCGGGTGTCACAGGAAACATTATTAAAAGCCCAGGATCAGGTAAGACAATATCAAAGAGGCCCATCCAACTGACCAGGGCACTTTCAGTAGTAGTTTGTATCAACAGCTGCTGACCAACGGAAGAATTCGCCAGCTGATTCATCATCCACTCTTTCCACCCATTGGCCTGCTTCATCGGCCAACAGCCCCGCAGGACCCAAACTTCAGTGTCGGAGCCACTGAATAGGGAGCAATGGCAGCCACTCTTAATAAATCAACAGCACAGCCCCCCAACCCCCTCCATGTTTTCATGGCTCCATGTGGCTTCCCATTTACAGAGAAGAATCAGTTACTGATTCAGGGAAATCATCTCATCCGCCCAGGTTTGGTGGGTTTATCCATCAAGCCAAGCACAGCTTGAGGGATAAACTTTCAAGGATGTTCAGTCAGATCCAAGCTATCGTTCTCCTCCCAGTCCCTATCCTGGCCCCGTCATCTTCTGGAGAGTGGTTCCCAGTCCATACCAAAAGGACGCTCTTATGTTCTTCAGAGGGGAAGAAGGGTCCTCGGTGCAGCAAGCGTTGCATCCCTGATGACAGGGAAGAATTCCAAGGCCTTCACTCTTCAACAATTAAATTCTTAAAAGGTTGAATTCCACAAACTTCACTGAACTGATCTCCATGGGTTTGGTTGATATGGTAAAAAATGCCCACAAGGAGACAATTGCTTTGAAAGATGCATGAGGCCCTCTCCTGGGGAGTACAAATGAGTCAAGACCGAATATCAAGGGCTGACCAAGGAGAGCCTCAAGCTTCCTCAGAGCAGAAGCCTTTCGCGTACAACATGGAGAGGATACAGAGAAGCAGATGAAAACCATGCCCATCTATCACATTTGGCCATGGTTTGCTTGCCCTTGGCTTAACTGCCAATGTCTGGATCCACCAAATCTACTGCACCATAATTTAGCATTGTGTGAACCTGGCTGAAAGACCATAGCTGCAGGAAGAGGCAAAACGGGGAAAATGACAAAGGACTGCAGAGTGTCCTGGTCAGCAGACGGAGGACAGAGCGCAAGGCTGGAGGAGGCAGTTGTCCAGAGACCCATAAGGAAAATTGCTCAGACTCAGGAGGACATCCAAATCACTGCCTTTGATACAACCATTCACAACCTCATTTTCCAGGGAGACTCACTAATTGTATTCTGCTTGGATAGGGAGTAGAGGAATTGAGGCCTCCAATTCCGAGATGTAATGATTCTTAGCAGCCACAGCCAACAAAGCCAGTGGTGGCCAATGGTGCTGGAAACCAGCTCAGGAACGTCTGGAGACCCTCCAGTTCCCCATCTCACGTGAGAAGAAGCTACAAATGTAGCTGATTCATCACTCCACACTGTCTGGTCCACAAAGCCCAACCTTGATTCCTTCACCAATCATTTTTAAGATCTTGTCACTCCATATTTAACCACAAGAGCTTCCAATTATTAGGAAGTCTGACTTATAGAAGGTCTTTTTGTACAAACTCTGCAAGTATTAATTGGGAGAAAAATGGGGAGCCCAAATCTGCTGTTTTAAGAGAGGAAAATGCAAGACTAGGGGAAATGTGTGAAGATTATTTTGGGCCAGCAAGGGACTTAAATGTGAAAGAAAATGAAATGAAATGTGACAAGCGTGTTCCAAAGAGCCAGGGCTGGAAAATCTGAAAGAATGTGGCTCAGGCATTGTCAGTTGCTATTCACATTCTGGTGACAGGGAACTGCCTACAATCCAAGTCGCAATTCCTGAAAGGTGAATGCCGGAAAGGGGCTTCATACATGGATGCACTTTGGAAAGCTACCATTCCACGTAACAGCCACGGTAACAAGGGAATGGCGCTTTCAGCGGCTGAAGAGGTAGAAACAGCCTTTGCAAACTCCACTTTGCAGAATTCCTGGTCAATAGCCAACAATTATGGCTACTGCAGCCTCAATACAAGTTCGGGAATGTACCCTTGAGTGTTGACCTTGAGAAGAAAGTTGTTTACTTTCAGCACTGAATGAATCAATGAAGCAGGTCTCATCCAAGCGGACAGCTCAACAGTGGACCTAAAAGAGCATCCTGTAAGTAAATGATCAAGTAGTGTGGAGGAAAGGCACAGAGAACTGACCCAAAGACCTTTAAGTTTTCAGCATAATCAAGGATTATTGGGCACCAACGGCCAAAGGAGTAAGAAACTACCTTTCTCCAGCTGGTGCCCTCTATATGCACTAGGTTTCAGCTCCCATAATTCCCAGCCAGGATAGGGCATAGGCGTGGACATCCAACCCAGCTAGAGGCCCTCAACATGGGCAGCAGCAGCAGCAGCAGCCATCCAATCCTGGGAGGTCCACCGTACCCACCCGTCATGACGGGGCAAGGACCTGCTCACTGACCCAGCTGCACACATTCCAAGCAAGCCTGCCTGCAGCGGAGACATCTGGATCAGCTGCTCGGAGTGTGCTCCACCGACGGGGAGGGCAGAACATCGTTAGCAGTGGATCTGCAAGACTGGGCACTTCACTGAGGTGAAAGAAGCTACTCAGATGGGCGAGCGCAGACGGGGAGGGGCTGCACAGTCCGATGCCTTTGAGGCAGAAGCCCAACAATGACCAACGGAGTATGCGTTGGGAAGGCACCCACTGGCTTCCCCTCTCCGGTCATCAAAATGGATGTGGCCTGGACGGTGTGGAGGAGAGATTACAGGCGTCCAAACCACCCATTCAGGTACCCTTAAAATTCCTGGAGCTTCTCCCCAAAGGGACGGTGCTTCCGCCCACTTCTGGAACGGTGACACCAAGACTGTGTGGGGGGTCCTCACGGAAACAACACGAGCTACGCGTCGGAAGAAGCTACGGTCATCTAACTTCCTTTTCAGTAAATCGCTTCTCCGCTAATGTTCCCTAAAAACTGGCTCAGATTTTAATGGCATCATCTTCAGCATGATTCGGAATTAACCTTTTTAGTGAATGTTTTCCATGCAATGTGAAATCACACACGAGTTGCGCAGTGGCAGTTTTGAATGGTGGGTGGAAACACCAAAGGCCGCCCTGATCTACCTTTGAACCCCCAAGGGGATCTCCCACCGCCAGGTCTCCGCAGATGAGGTGAGAGAGAAGGGGATCCAAGCGCCCCCGCTCGAAGCAGCGCCAGCCTGAGCAGGCTTTCCTTAGCTCAGCCTTTCTTTCTGCCCCGGTGTGAGATTCCACAGAGGGAATGCAGGACGAAAAGGAAGAGACGGTACTACTCCCGGTACTACTCACGTATGCACGAGTACGTGGGATTTTATCCAACATGGCTGCCGCGCTCGTCCAGCCGCAGCACTTCAGAGAGACACGGCGCAGAATCGTGCAACGAAGTCTGGTTTGCGAATGGACTGGAAATTGGATTCCAGAGGAGCCCCCCGACGTGTTAGTGCCGCTTAGAGGGAAGGCCCAGGGGGCTGATCTTAGCGTTCCGGATACCGTCTGGAGCAGATCCCCACTGGTGCGCGAAACCCAACCAGGAAAATGCCAGACGGTTGAGGTTTCGCTGATGATGAAAACCAAATCCCCCCTCGCTTTGGACCTCCCCCGCAAATTTCAGATTGTACCAGAGTTAGACGTCTTTGCATTTTTCCCAACTGCAATCCTGGCCTAGCTGTCGCTGTTACAGCTTCCCGACTTGCAAACTTCTGTGAAACTGAAAAGCACATGAATTTTATCAAACGCAAGAATCAGGAGGCCTCACTCTCTGAACCCGAGAGCATCCTCTGCAGTCACGCCACGGCGAAAATTCCGGAATATCCAGAAACTGAACCCCAACACTCGGATCAGTGAAATAAGGATACCCAAACATCCGCCGGGCTTGCAGAAGCAGACTAGGTTTGGCGGAACCGCCAGCTGAAGGGGAGGAGACCCCGATGTGAGGGACTACGAGACGCTGCAGCCTGAGCCCCTTTGGGGAGGAAACGCTGGAGCCAGACTCCGAGGTCGGCACCTGCTGCTTCCCAAGGGAAGGCAGACGGTCCGCAAGATTCTCGTCAGCCGCGATCGCAAAAAAGAAACCCGTTTAACCCATTCTGGAAGCGGTTCTGGTTGCTTGTGCTTGACGCTGATCCCCCCGCTCCGCCCCTTTTCGAGAGGTCCACGGGCAGCGTTTGCCAAATGGTCAGAAACTCCGATCGGTTTAGCGCAGGCTGGCCAGTCTCTTTGGACCACACCTGGGACCTCCCTGGACAACCAGAGCCAGCACTCAGGTCCTGAGCTGCAGGTTGGCTCCGCTTCGCTCCACTCCGCTTCTCTCCTCTCTCCCCTTCTCTCTTTCCTCTCCTCGCAGAGGCTCTTTGCTCCTGCCACTAATTTAAACAATCTGTTCCAGGGACTGTGACTCCCTTGTGGCTGAATGATTCCCAAATGCTTCTGCAAGCTTCACTGCCATTTTGAGTAATCCTGGCGGCTTCTCATCTGCTAATTGTTAAAAAAGAGAAGCAAACGAGGAGGAACCAGGAAGGTTTCCAAGTTCTGAAAGGAGGAGCCCTGCCCTCCGCTTCCCCATTCAGTTCCACCTTTGCAATCCCCTTGCAGTCAAAATCTCTTTGGATTGTCTGGAGATGGTGAAATAAAGATTGTCTCGTCCAAATTCACCTTTGGAAGGGCGAGGCCAGACCGTGGTGCCCTTTTAATTATTCTGGTCAGAAACATTTCTCCACCAGCTACGAAGGACCCTCCGTGCAAGTCACAAGAAACTCAATGCCACTAGAGCAGGGCAGAGACCTTAAAGAGGGAGGTTCCTACACGGACGGGAACCCGACTGCAGGCTTCGTGGGAAGTCATGGTGAAAGCTTCCACGCACTGTTGAAACTGGGGCGCTCACGCTGGCGGGCCCGCCTCCCCTGGCCTTGAGACGCCTGCCAGGTTTGGAGGGGGCACCTGCTTCGTGGAGCAGGGATGCAAATGAACAACAATTCACATTACGGCCACTTCTCTCCCTCCCTCCTTGGGGGACCTTTTCAAAGAGTGACCTTCGGAGGCCCCCAGTGAAGTTGGAAGGGGCTTGGAAAGCAGAGAAGACACCACAAAAGCCCTGAGGATCAGACCAGGGGCCATCAGCCCAGCATTCTGGGCCAGGGAGTGGCTGCCCAACTGGCGACCACATCGTCTTGAGTGACAGCAGACCCTGCCTCGGGGTCGGATCCCGCGATCCCAGCGGAGAAACAGACAGTGACAGCCAAGGCCTGGATCTTCTCAGGCGCCGCCAAAACAACGCCGGAGGGCAGCCCCGGGGGAGCCAAGGACGGAGCGGCAATCGACAACGCCGCGCAGCCTCGCCCGTCCCGAAAGCACGTGCTCCTTCCGGCTCCCTCTTCCCCTTCCGCCCTCTCAGTTCCCAGGGCCGGGACTTGGGGCACAGCTGAGACGAGGAGCCGCTCTTTGGGACGGAGCCGCTACCGGGCCAAAAGACCACCTCCCCATAACAAGTGACCACCGGCGTTTTCCCCATCCCAGAATCTCTTGGTTGCGTTTTGCTCTTCGCTAAAAAAAACCCAGTCAACCAACCTCAATTTTCCAGGGACAAATAAATAAATAAATCTTTGGGGCAGCCCTGGCCAAAATAAAGCTTTTGGCCATTTTGGAAATCATTTTTGGACGTTGCCATAGCAATGGTCAACCGAGATTCTCCTTGTTCAACCAGACAGTAAATTCTGAAAAAAGTTGGTCTTGGGCATCTCTGAAGCAGCCTCCCCTAGCATGGTTCCCCCAACGTATTCTGCCGCACCGCTCTCACCACCGGACCGCATGACACCTTGTGCCTGGGGCCGATGGGGACTGCAGTCCCAGCCACATCGAGGGCCAACCTCGATGTCACATCGAGGGCTCTGCTTCGGTTGCTGTACCGCATCCCGCAAGATCGGGGAGCGGCTCTCGCGTGCAACAGAGTCCGCGGTCCCCACGCGGACCCGAAGGGCCTGAGAGAGGCGCAGGATTGGACTGGGCCTCTTCGGTTGCGGCTGGCCCACCCGCATTCGTCTCGCACAGCTGCTCCAGCATAAGGCGAAGGGTCAAAGCTGGCCTGGAGACTCACTCCAGGACCACGTGCAGCTGGAGGACTTCCCCGGGGGGCAGCGGGGTCTGCGAGGCTCGGCTGCCAGCCCTGCCCCTCAGGCCCTCGGCTCGGGCCACGGAGCGCCACCGGCCACCCCGAGCAGCCTAACGAGGGACAGAGGCGTTCCCAACGGAGCCCAGAGCCGGCGTGGAGCGCGGAGCGGCGTCCCGTCCTTGCCAGATTGCCTGGCGGAACCCCCTCCCTTCTGCCCGCCGCCGCTTCTTTCATCTCCACAAACTGTCATCACTGTTGTACCAACAGCCGCCTGCCACGACGGGCGGCTCAGCGAAGAGCTCTTGGATGCTAAACAAGATGCGCTAAGCGAGCCTTGCCAATTATCTCCAGCGTGTTTTTGCTTGCAAGCTGACTTATTTCCTTCCGCCGGCCTTGTTGGACCGTCTGCAGCCTTCTTAAATGCAATAAGCCCCACTTGAGCAGCCATTGTTCTTCTAGCTGCACACTGGGGACTGTGAACCTTGCTCCCCCCAGCCAGACTGCTGTCAGAGCCTCTGCAAGAGCATCACGCGCTGTGCTCTCCTCCTCTCTCCCCCTCCCGCCCTCCTAATTCCCTTGAAGGCAACTTCTCCTCCAGTGAAATTTTTCATCTGCAAATCACACGGGCTGGGGGCAGGGGCAGGGGCAGCCGGAGACGCTGGGCAGAAAGGGCCCCTCTTGGAACAGGGGCCAGAGCTCCACTGCTGAGCCGAAGGTGGGATCCAGGAGCTGGCTCCTCTCGCTCCATCGGGCCAGGAGCAACGGCATGGGGGCCCAGGCACCCCTCGGGCCTCCTCTTCCGGGGGTTGAGAGTGCCAAGAACCCCTCCGAGGGCGGGCCCCTATTCGCACTCCCAGGAACGTCGCAAGGCGCGTCTCCACCAAGAGCCTGGAGGGAGCCCCGGGAGCTTTTGTGAGACGCGGGGCAGTGGCTCTGCTCCTCCACGAAGCGTTTTCTGACGACGACGAACCGCCCCCGACCCGCAAGCGGCGACGTTTGCTCCCAGGCCCTGACCGCCCAGGCAGTGAGGTCTGAAGGAATCCGAGCGCGCCACCAAGCTCGTGCCCTGGATGAAGACTGGGACGCTCCGCAGAGTCGTGGGAGGAGGCGCGCACCAAACGTGGCTCTGCGGTGCCCACTGAGGGCCCAGAGGTGCCCGGATCTCGTCACGTCGGGCTGACGGGGGCGGCCTCCTCGTGCGCTCGAAGGAAGGCTCGGAGGAAAGGCGTCCCAGGGGACGACGAGGCAAGGGGGGAGCGAAGGGCGCTGACAGAGCCTCCCTCCACCCTGCCTCATGGCCCCACGTAATTCCGCCCCATTTCTCCGCAACTCCCTTCACTTGTAACGCCCGTCGGCGCTGGTACCCAATGGTGTTTCGTCTTCTCCTTCACCCGTGCTCAGTCTCTGGTCCCATTTTGTTTCGTGTTTTCTTTTTTTTTTTGCAAACCCTTCCAGGATAATTACAAATTTCCCCAACAAAATCTTTGTTGGCATGAAACGTATCTTCACATTTTCTCACTTAATCCCGCCCCAACCCAGAGCTGCCTTGCAGCTGCAGCCAATTTAAAAAAATAAAAATCCTGGAGCTCATTAAAGCGGGAGGAGAACTGGAACGTCAAGATCGACCATTTTGGGAAAACAACAGGAAAACAGCAACAGCCCCAGCCGCTCCTGTCGGCTTCTGCTTGCCCGGGTTCATTCTGTTGGGGGGGGGATGCCTGCGGGCTTTTCGTCCAGGGTCTCCCTGCGACCGTTTTCTGCACTTGGCATCACAGGCTGCAGTTCCCTTCAAATGCAGAGGGGAGACCACAGCAAAACACAGATCCCCTAGATACGACGCGCGAGTCCCAGCAACTGCATCCCAGCGCTCAGGACAGGGTCAGGAAGCCCACCTGCCCGCCCGCCATCAAGTCACTGCCAGCGCTTGGTGATCACACAGACGGACCTTCTCCGCCCACGGTCGTCGGTCCCTAACGGGGCCCTTCGGTCTTCGAAGCGCCACTCGACCGAGTCCCCCCACGGGCTGCCGGTTCCTCAGGCCACCAAAGGGCCTGGGCAGCCTTTGGCTTTCCCCAGCTCTGTGGGTCTTCGTGGGGGGGTGCATGCCGCTCGCTGCTCGCAGTGCAGCCCGGCCAGCCCGGCCCCCTCGGGAAACCCGGGGCAGAATCCACAGAAGTAGATAAATCACAGTCAGAGGATCAGAGGAATACAAGCTAAGTAGTCACAGTAATTAGCACAGCGGCACTTAACAAAGAATCACACATTGCCTGATGGTAATTAGTTGTTTGGCAAAGGCCAATTAATTTCACCAGTTGATACAAGCAACTCAAATGAGGCAAATATGAAAGGGGGGGAGGGACGACGGAAGGGACGGACGAGGCATCGGGGAAGGACGCGGCCCGCGAGGGTGGCGGAGCTCCCGGAGGCTGCCGGAAAGCAGGTCTGGAGGGAGACGGGGAGGGGGCAGAGGCGGGCGGCACGTGCAGGCCACCCCCGCGGGGACCCGGGGAAGCGCTGGCCGCCAGAAAGAAGGGGAGGCGCACCCGAGACGCACGGGCAGAGCGCGGCTCCAGCCAAGCCCGAGGGCACCTTCAGTGCCACTCACCCGTTCGACCTCCAGCTCTTCACAAAAGGGCGGCGTCACGCTGAGCAGCCAGCCAGGGTGGGGGCCCAGCTGACCTCGCACCCGCCTGCCCGGCCCTTTGGCGAGCCCGGCCCTTCGCACGGCCCGCCTCTCGCGTCCGGTCACCCGAGGGAGCAGAGCGCCGCGGCTTCTCCAGAGAACCAGGCGGAGCAGCTGCTCTCGGGACGACCCGAGGGGCTGCCAAACCCCGTGACTTAGGCCCAGGTTTCTTGAGGGAAGCGGTCGGGTGGTGGGCGCGGGCCCGAACAGCCGCAAGGAACGTCCTGCCGCGCCACCGTTCGTCTTGCAACGCGGCTTCTGAAATTCCCCACCGGGCGCAAATCTCCACGTTCACCCCGACAGGCGGAAACCCGTGAGACCGGGAGCCCAGCACCCCGCCTTCCTCCCAGGACTCGAGGCGGCCTCCGCAGCAGCCCCTCCAACCGCGAGGGGGGGAGGACGGGCCCGAAATCCCCGGGAAGCCCCCACGGCCGAGGGGAGCTCAAAGCTGGCTCGCCCCCACCCGTCTGGGCCTTCGCCGCTGGGGGAGAGGGGTGGCCCAGCGGCCCCTCCAGAGGGGCTTCCGCGGCCGAGCGGCAGGCAGAACCCGGGTCAGCGAGGCGGCGTTGGGAACGGCCGAGGACGACTGGCAGAGCGAAGAGCGAGGGGAGGCGGTTGCCCGCAGGACACTGGCGGGCGCAGCCGTGGGCACGCAAACGCGCCGCCGCCAGGCCCGCTTCCGAGCCGCCCTCCGGCCCTGCTCTCATCGGCGGCTGCGTCTCCCTGCTGGTCTCTGCACGCCGGCGGCCTGTGGGGCACCTCGGCCGGAGCCACAACGGAGACGGACGCGGCCACCTGACACCCGAGGGCTTTGCTCGCTACAAAAATAACAATAAGGTGGCGTTTGAAATCTGACGAGAAAAGATTATCGGGCAGACACAGAAATGGAACGCGGCTTGGAAGGATCCGTCTCTGGCAGGCACAAAGACAGGCAGTCCTCGACTTACAACCATTCATTTAGCACTGTTTGAAGTCCCAAAACACTGAAAAAAGTGACATACAACCGGTCTTCGCACTTACGACCGCCACAGCATCCCCAAGGTCACATGATAAAAACTCAGGCACTTGGCAACCAGCATGCATTTACAATAGTTGCAGCTCTCGGGGTCACGTGATCGCCACGCATGACCTTCTCAGCCAGCTTCTAACAAGCAAAGTCAAGGGGGGAAGCAGATTCACTTAACGACTGCAATGATGAACAAATCCAGCCAGAAAGGCTGTTATACTGGATGCAACTCATTTAACAACCTGCTTGCTTAGCGACGGAAATTCTGGTCCCAAGTGTGGTCGCAAGTCGAGGACTACCACAGGCATGGTTAGATCAGTGTCCTAATCTGTTTTCCACTACCAGCCCCATCATCCCTAGCCAACAAATCAGTGGTACGGCCAAGGGCAAGAGCCACATTCTGGATCTGTTTCCGCGACCCTCCCCTCAACACAGCTCGGCTTCTTTTCTTCAGAACAACCAGAAAATTAACCGGAAATGAAGAACGCGGACCCGCTCTGTGGCGCTGAAGGGTGCAACGGAGCCTCGGGCAGCCCAGGACCGGCACTCTTTCCATGTGCTTTTCTTGCAAGCTTCCCCCAAGTCTGCCCACCGCTGGCAACCGAGTGCCCACCTCAGCCCATCTGCTCCGGCCTGGCAAGTCTTGGCACGTGCGCTACACGCCGAGAAAGGAAGCAACAAAGCTGGTGCAAAGATTAGATTCTCCTCTATGATCAGCCGAGGCTGGGAATTAAAACAAGATAATGCAAGAATAAAGAGGAACATGAAAAATTGTAAGTTCTTGTTAACGTTGAACAGCTTTCCAGCTGGGCTGAGAACCAAAACATACATCTGGCGTTTCCAAAGCCAGTCAGGAAATAATAATGGGAATCTTGTTTGTTGTCTTCCCTTTTTTATCCTGCAGAGAGGATGTTTTTTTCCAGATTAAAAACAGCAGCCATCACCACCTTGGGCCCTGGAAATGCTTCTTCTTGAGGAGAGGAGGAAGAGGACAAAAGGCCGTCCGGAGACTGTCCAGCGCGAAGGGGACGTGGGGGTTTGCACCCGCTGCCAAGGAACGAGGCAGACTCCCACCGCCACAACCCCAAAGGCGGCCTATGAAAGGAGGCGACACTGCAGGCGGGCACCTCTCCCGGGAAAGCTCCCCAGGAAGCCCACCTCTCCGCCATCGCCTCGCCCACCAAGTCAAGGCGGCTTGGGTTAGGACGTCACCCCCCAGCCCAGGGCAGCACCCGCTCCTGAAGGAACACCCGCGCTCCCGGGCAAGAGACGGCCGGGGGGGCAGCGGAAAGCAGCGGGAGGCCCCACGCTGCACCCCCTCCTCCTAGGCGCTACTTGGCTCCCCCTCTTATTCTCGCCTCCAGACCCCCCAAGCGCGTCTCAAGGGGAAGCCGGTCTGCCCCGCTGGCTGCAGTTCCTTCGCAGGCGAGCCATCGCCTTCTGACAGCCGAGCTTGCGGCCGGGAGACCCAGGCTGGGTCAGCCGCGAAAGGCCACAGGTGCCCTCCCCGCTCTGAAGGCGGGGTGATGGTGCCGGGCTTCGCGGCCCAGGAGGCGTTCACGGGGCTTTCTCCCTTCGGGGCTCCTCGGGCTCAGGATGGAGAACCGGAACCCTGCTCGGATGGACGCGCAGCTCCCTCAGGCTCAGCCCGGAAGGGCCGCCTTCAGCCGGCCGGCGCAAAGTTGAGGGCCGGCCGGGGAAGGGGATCTCCCAGGGCCTTCACCCTCGAGCAGAATCCTCTCGGGTCTCCTGCCGTGTGGACCTCCCGATGAAGTTGAATCTCAGCCGAGTCCGCAGTTATTTTGCCCGTCGACACCTCTGGGGAGTCGGTCTGGGGCCTTAACGTCTTGCAGCTAAACGGAACCTTTAATCCGTTTCAGTATGAAATGGGGTGCGACAAACGGGGGGGCTCCTGGCTCTAAAGCGGTTTGGGTCAGAGCCCCGCGGTGACCCAGGCTCGGCCTGGCTGGAACGTCCGTGCGGGGCTTGGCGCCCGAGCACAAGGAAGGCCGTGCCCCTCCGAGCCGCCCCTCCAGGGGTGCTGAGGTGGTCGCTGCTGCTTCCCGACAGGGACGACCCTGCGCAAGGCCTCCAAAGTGTCTGGGGCTGCAAGCTCGCTCCTTTGCGCCTCGCCCCGATGACCGACGACGGAGGGCGGAGCGCTGCCCCGAGTGGGCAAGGAACCCTCACAACCGGGCCCGGCCGTTCCTTAGGGCCCAGGCAAAGCGGTCCTTCCCCCTCCCCGAGCCCGCTTGGGAACTGGGCCCCGTCCGACCTCCGTTGCGGTGGCCACACTCCCACAGCCTCCCCCCCCTTGCACCCCCTCACGCGGGACATCAGGACTGCCTGCTGAAAGTTAGACGCTGGTCAGTGGGGGTCCAGAGCCCCCCGAGTTGCTGCCCCTTTGAGGCAGACCCCTCTCTCAGCGTGGCCACCTTCCCACCCACCTAAGCGGAAGGTCAACAATGGCGAAGAGGTGGCACCTTTGAAACCTGAGCCACACGAGCTTGCCCTGTCGAGGAAGAGGGCTCCCCGCCCGCCCTGCTCCTCCCTGGCGCAAAGCAAACCCTCCCGGATCCCCGACGATTCCCTCCCTGCCAACGTGCACCGCCAGGTCTTCCTTCTCGTCGCCCCACGCTGGGGCCCTTTCAAGTCACACCGGTTCGAAGGCCTCTCCGCTTCACAGGCGGAGAGACGCGCGAGATGGCGGCCCCGCAGCCATTCTGAGCAGGCAGGGGCACACGATGCACATCCACACCCACAAGGAAGGAGCCCCCCAAATGCCACTCTCACAGGCGCAAGGTTTAGAGCCTGCATAGCCAGAGGGAGCGGAAAACCAACAGAAGCAGCCTTTGGGCTTCCTCGGGAAAGGCGGGCAGGGATGCCGCTCCGAACCGGAGCCCCCACCCCCCCTGCTGACCTCCAGCAGGAAGCGCTGCGAGACCCGGACCGGACTGAAAGGCGCAAGGGAGGAGAGCAGCTGATCTCCTTCTGGAGAACTGATCCGCACAAAGGAGCCACGCCAAGCCCAGAACCGACTTTATTAAAAAGATGGTTCAGCCCAGGCCTGCTGGCACTTTCCATCCACCCTTAAACTGCAGCAATTGATGACAAATTGCAGCAATAACAGCCAAGCTGGCCCTCTCTGTCCACTCTGCCCCCCCCCCGCACACTTCACCACCAATAACAAAAAACAAGGAGAAGAAACACCCAGCAATCTTTGGCCTATACTGTGAAAAATGCTTCTGGGCGTTCGTTTCTTTGAAAAATTATTCAGCTTGTTTGTTGATGCCACTGTCCGGAGGAATAAAAAACTGAAACAAAGCTCTGTTTTTTGTACTCAGCTGTTTCACGTAAGCCAAGAGCGAAGAAGCTACCACCTTTTATGGTTTCAAGTGAGCATCTGAATGCAAGCCCGTGGATGCGATCCTGGTTCTTGCAAGGCACCAATTCAACGGCGGCAGAGCCTGATTTTCCAAAGATGCTGTTTTCGTTCCTTGCATCTCCCCCAGCTTTGTAAAGTTCAACCCTGCCGAGGTTCACACACTTACCCCATGCCCACAGCACACTTAAGGAAAGGTCCAGAGTAGAGCCCTTCCTGAGCAGGATTCAGATTCTAAACTCTCATCTCCTGCACCCTGGAGAGGGCTTGCCAGCAAGCGCGACCATCCAGGATTGCACACAAAGGGCTGGATCAGGAGATCCCTACAGTGCTACAAGAAGACTGGAAGTCAAGGCTATGTTTTTCCCAGTAGTGATGTATGGCCGTGAGAGCTGGACCATAAGGAAGGCTGAGCATCGAAGAATTGATGCCTTTGAATTGTGGTGCTGGAGAAGACTCTTGAGGGTCCCTTGGACGGCAAGGAGGTCAAACCAGTCAATCCTACATCAAATTAACCCTGATTGTTCATTGGGGAGACAGATACTGAAGCTGAAGCTCAAACACTTTGCCACATAATGCAAAGAAGGGCTCATTGGAGAAGACCATGATGCTGGGAGAGATTCAAGGCAAAAGGAGAAGGGGACGGCAAAGGATGAAATGGCTCGATAGCATCATAGATTTGATGGGCATGGATTTGGGTGGCCTCCAGGAGGAAGTGCAGGACAGGGGGGCCTGGTGTGCTGCAGTCCATGGGTTTGTGAAGAGTCGGACACAACTGAGCGACTGAACAACAAAAATGCAACATCCCATACTTTTATTTTCTGATGTTTTGTGATTCAAAACAACAGCTGGCATTAACTTCTGTGTTTGAATGAATGAACTGGTTTATAAAAGACTCTCCAGATCTTTTATTTTGATGAATCTTTGAAAAAGAATCTCTTTGGATCACCTTGTTGAAACAATATAGTTTCTGACTTATTCAATGGCAAAATATGCATCAGCCGTACACTTCGTCAACATGAAGTGGCCAATTGGGACTAATCTGTCACATTTTAAAGCTTAAAGCAGCTTCTGTCTACAAAATTCTTTGCTTTGCTGAAATAAAACAGGATACCTCCATGATTGCACTGTGCCCAAATCTAATTTATTTCTTCTAGAAATATAGTTTAAGAAACCAACAGGAAGGTGAATGATCAAAGATCACTAGTGATTTCCCTCATGTGATTCAAATGGGCAATAGGCAGCAACATAACTCCTCCAATTCAATCTAGAATAGTTATAATGTAATTTCGGATGATGATAATATAATTCATGGACTTTTTTAAAGGGTAATTCCTGATGAATTGCTGAAATGGATTTAAAATCAATTAAATAGATTGAACCTTTATAAATTCCATGCCACAAAGAGTTTTCAGTAGATTTATCACATTGTAAAACTGAATCTTAAGAAAGCTTGTTGTGATTATTATAAGGGTTTGGTAACTTACTAAAGATGAACTCTATCCATTAAAAGGTGTTGATGGTTTCAAATAATACGATACAGTAAATTTGAGAAAAAACAATTGCACCTGCCTCAGGAAGCAGCTTGGAACTTGGGATCAATCCTTGTGACCAAATCATTAAAAGTAATTTAAAAGGAAAACCAAGAATGGATGGATCATTCTCACAACATTTGCATATCTGCCATCCTTTTCTGTTTCTCTAAAGTGTGGTTTCTTCTTGCTCTTCCTTTCTGAAACATCTCTTTCACCTCTCCTTTCTCCCTGTCTGGTGGACAGCTGGAAGAGGTGCAGATCATTCTTTGCAGCTGTCAAAATAGGTCTTTTGGTTTTTCATACATAGATGGCTTTAAAAATCAGGTTAAACTTTTCCTCCTAGAACTTGAGGTTTCTTAGTGTTGCTGTAAATGAGAAAGGATTCCGAAATCAAAGGAAGGAGGCTTGGAGTACAAATGTTTTTGAGATACAAACATTATTCACTTCATAGCTCTTTATATATATTAAAGGGAGACCTCTAACATTGGACCCACCAAAAACAAATGTTTCATGTGCCTACACCAGCCCTTTGCTTCTCACATAAAGATAGTAGAATAAGAAGGTAAAAATGGCCCTGCTGCTTGATGGTTTTAAACTTTTTTAAACTTTTTAACAAAGTTAAAGCTCTTTTCTTCCGTTCTTATTTATTTATTAAGCGTATATGTCACTTCCACTGCAAGTGATATTTGCAGGCTTGTTGTCTCCAACCTAGAAGCAACATTATGTCTTCAAGACTGATGACCCTTGATGTTCCTCCATGAATGTATTTGGTCCCCACTTAGAGTCATCCAATTTATCAGACATCACTATGTCTTAAGAACTTAAGAATAGTCCTGCTGTATTATGCTAAGAGTGATCATAGTCCAGCATTTTATTTCTAATATTGGCTAGATTTATTTATGTATGTATTTATTCACTATATATCCTGCCTCTCAATCAAGTCAGCAGATACTGTATAGTCCTCACTGAATAGTCATCTCTGGAACAAGATAGTATATATTGCTTCTATATAGCTCTCTATATGGAAATGTTCAGGATGCTTCTATTGAGGTTCAGGAGAGAAGAGACAGGCATAGAAGATGAGAGTGGGTTAAAACAGGTCATACAGCACTCTAGCTGTTCCTAAGTGCAAGTTAGCCCATGTATCAAAGAGATCCATGTAGTCATGCCCTCAGCCTACCTGCTCCTGATGCTGTTGCTGAACACCAGACTGAGAAACATTTATTGATTCTACATGTAGTTGGGGTGAAATTGTATATTGTACAGAAGGCCCTATCTGTAGTAGCAGCCAGTCTTCGGAATCCAATGAACCTGAGACAGGTTCCTCAGCTTGGATTTTGAAAACTATCTGAAGGCCTATCTTTGGAACTCAAGTGCCTCCACTGAATTTGGTCTTCAACGTTTTTACGTGTCTATGCATTTCTATGTATATTTAACAACAATATTTTAATGTTCCAAGGTTATTTAATGTGACACATTATTTTAACTGTGATTTTATTTTTGAAAACACCCCTGAACAAACATTGCAAGGTAGTTATATAAGATGATTTATTTGCAAATCATCCACAGTCACATAGATGAGAAGGGCAGTGTAGAAATTTGGTAGGTAGGTAGGTAGGTAGGTAGGTAGGTAGGTAGGTAGGTAGGTAGATAGATAGATAGATGGATGGATAGATGGATGGATGGATGGATGGATGGATGAATGGAGAGATAGATAGATAGATAGGTAGGTAGAGAG
>JANHZU010002004.1:42393-53263 GCA_032468055.1 Acrochordus granulatus
ATAACTTCTTATCTACCCAGAGCTGAATCCACTACCTAGCCAACTCGCTGAATGCCCAAACTTAATGTGTAACCACACAGCTCTATTATTTAATATTACATGTACATTAGAAATGCTTTGTTTTTCTAATGAACTATATAGACAATCATTTTGCAGTCAGAGAGAATTTCTTTTTCAGTATATAAGGGCTATGGTGATGTAAAAACATAATCAGAGAAAGAGGCAATGGGGATGGGGAGGGAGGTTAGAAAAAAATGGACTGCTGGCTGAATTTTATTCATATGATCACAAAAGATTCTGATATTGCCCATCAAAATCTACAGTAACAGAACACGCATTTTTATGTCAGCTTGCACAAAGCACTAATATTTTCTGGACTGCATGTCCATTAAAGAAATTGCAACAAAATTATCTTGGTTTATTCACAGATTTCCACTTGTAATACTATCACCGAGAGGTAGATATCAATACACTGCTTGCTCACAGAATTAATTTATGCTAATATGTAAACATAGTTGATGAGTAAAAAAAATGCAGTTGAAGTACAAATTGAAGAAGCAACAATATACCAATACATGAAGTATACATCCTTTGAAATGTAAATGAAGCTTACTTCTACTATTAGTAAACTTAAGAGTTTTTAAATTTTGAGATGCTGTGGCCCACTAAAATGATAAAATAAAAGTGTGTAACTGTTTCTTCCATAATTAAAACTAATTATTTCATTTTAATAAAGCATCTAGTTGGCAAGTTGCTAGTTGCTTTTAGTGTTCTTTTCCAGCACATACACTATCATAGACCATCTTCTCTTTTCAGCCTGGCCTTTTTAAATCTTTCCCACTACTTTTGCAGCTCTCTCTATCCTGTAGTCTCACAGTCCTATTCCCTTCCACTGTGTTCTAGCTCTCTCTCGAAAGATGCATCAGATCAGAATAATCAGGGCTCTGCACATAAGCTTCATACTCTTCAGATGTGATTAGCCTTTGAAAAGCAAATTATGTTTAAACAAACAAAATAATCCCCAGATTTCATGCAATACTCTGAAAACCCATTTCTTGCATTCAGCAAATCTTTGCATCCAACTGGTAAACCTGCTCAGAAAAGAGAAGACATAAGGTATTTTCCAGCGGTTTCTGGGTCCCACACTTTAAAAAACATTTGAACATAAATCTTTAAAATCAGATATTTATAACTATAGAACATCCAATATGTTAAATTTAAGAAAGCTAACAGATGAACTTAAATCTCAGCCAAGATCCCTAACTGATAAAAGAAAGAGCAAAGAAGGTAAGTTTCTTGAGAAAGCTTTGTTAGAACCAGTATTTAAAAATAAATCTTATATTCTTCATACGGTCAACTCTCATAACATCAATGCAATCCAAGGAGGTTGTATGACTTAATCCAAATTGATCAGTGGTTCACCACTAAAACTACATTTTATGTGACTATGTTGATATAGCTGTTGCTTGGTCCCAAACCCAGGACATAGGAGCTGGATTTGTTTCTTTTACGTACGTGTGATATTTTTCAAGAAGTTTATTACAATGTAGATTTTGACAAGAACATTTGATAAAAATAAACAACCATTCAAAAGGATAATTTACCTGGCCGAAGCATATATAATCCTTTGACAATGTTCGCCATTGTGGAAGGGTTAATCCAGAAAGGTGTAGACTGAGCTTCTAGAAGTAAAGCTGAAATGAAAAAAAAATTAATTTGTAAATTACTTTTATTTCAAATATTGATTTTTATAGATAGATGTATGAAATACATGGTTATTCTAATTTACCAAATGAATCTACAGTCACGTGAAAAAATAAGTACACCATCTTTTGAGTTCAATGGTTTTACATATCAGGACACAGTAAAAATCACCTGGTCCTTAGCAGTTCTTAAAAGATCAATGCAACCTCAGATGAACAATAACACATGACATATTACATCATGTCATCATTTATTTCACAAAAAGAAAGCCAAAATGGAGAAGCCGTGTGTGAAAAACTAAATACAGCTTATGATTCAATAGCTAGTAGAACCACTTTTAGCTTGAAGTCATTGTTTTCTTTTAAGGCTTTATCAGTTTCTCACATTGTTGTGGAGGAATTTTGGCCCACTCTTCTTTCCAGTGTTGCTTCAGTTCATTGAGATTTGTTTATGCACAGCTCTCTTGAGGTCCAACCACAGCATTTCAGTCAGGTTGAGGTTTGGACTTTGACTGGGCCATTGCAACACCTTGATTCTTTTCTTTTTCAGCCATTCTGTGGTAGATTTGCTGGTGTGTTTCGGATCATTGTCCTGTTGCATGACCCAATGTCGGCCCAGCTTTAGCTGTCAGACAGATGGCCTCATATTTGACTCCAGAATACTTTGGTATATTGAGGAGTTCATGATGGCAAGGTGCCCAGGTCCAGTGGCTGCAAAACAAGCCCAAATCATCACCCCTCCACCATCATGCTTGATGGTTGGTATGAGAGGTTTGTGCTGATACACTGTGTTTGGTTTTCACCAAACATGGCATGGGGCATTATGGCCAAACATCTCCACTTTAGTCTCATCTGTCCAAAAGACAATGTTCCAGAAGTCTTGTGGTTTCTGGATGCAACTTTGCAAACCTAAGGTGTGCTGCCTTGTTCTTTTTAGAGAGAAGAGGCTTCTAAACAAACCACACTTGTTCAGGCTTTTTCTAATTGTACTGTCATGAACTTTAACATTTCACATGTTAACTGAGGCCTGCAGAGTCTGAGATTGTAAAACAATTTCTCTGAGCATTTCACAGCCTGACCTTGGGGAGAGATTCCTGGGACGATTGGCAACTGTCTTGAATGTTTTCCATTTGTGAATTAACTTCCTCACTGTAGAATAATGGACTTTAAATTGTTTGGAAATGGCCTTATAACCCTTCCCAGATTGATGAGCAGCAACAGTTGCTTCTCTAAGATCATTGCTAATCTCTTTCCTCTTTGGCATTGTGTTAACACACACCACAATGCTGGAGACCAGCAAACTCCTAAAACTTCAGCTTTTATAGAGATAGTCACATTTGCTGATGATCAGTTGATCAAGGGCACTTTATTAGCAGCACCTGGCAGCTACTTAGCCTCTTCATACCTATGGCAGCAGTAAGGGTGTACTTAGTTTTTCACTCATGACTTTCCATTTTGGCTTTCTTTTTGTGAAATAAATGATGACATGGTGTAATATTCATGTGTTGTTGTTCATCTGGGGTTGTATTTGCTTACTTTTAAGAACTGCTAAGGACCAGATGATTTTTACTTTGTCCTGATATGTAAAACCATAGAACTCAAAGAGGGTGCATTTTCTTTTTCATATGACTATATGTAAACTCTCTAAATGGTAATTTGTACTTGCTTAGTAGAGTGAACCAGGGATTACTTGAGTTAATAATTCCAGGCTATGCTTATAGTCCATTTGCATATATGATTTTCATGGACGAATGTCAAGGATTTAACATATTTCAGTACAGCAGTAATAAACAGATGATTGTGAGCATAACTCTGCAAATAGAACACGTTTATAATTTCCTCTTATTCCATTTGACGGTGATATGTATACAGTGGGGAACTGGAGCTTTGTGAATGGAAATAGATCCTGCTGTGTTTGCAAAGTACGTTGATTAATATGATTAATATTTGCCAACTCTGTGATGTTCTTCGCACACAAGATTCATCTCAAGTAGAAAGACAATCCCCAAATGTCTGAAGCTTTAAAGGATAGTTTAAAAAAATTGTTTGCCCTTTAGACATTTATTCCTGTTCTTTTATTTCAACCAATTTACTTGGATTTTGATAGCACAGAAAAGGCCTTACCTTGTAAGAATCTGAAATTTTCTGAAAAGAATCAGCAGTCCCTTTTCTTAAAGCCCAAGTAAGTGATATAAAATGCTGTTTTTGTTACATAAAGAGGCTGGCATTCCTGTGTGACATACAGTACTAATGATACCAACTGCAAATATAGCTTTCAATCACTAATCTGTAGTGAAGAAAAAGAAAGTCTTGGTTTATGTATATTTTGCTTTTCTCAGTTTCATGATAAACTTTTGTTTCCTTACATACTAAATAACTCCCCAAATTGTCCTACATAACTAATAAATACTTTCTTCCTTTCAAATTTAAAAGCCACTTTTTGCCCCTGGTCACTCCTACTATTTTTATTTTCGTGGATTCATTTTCTTAAACTTCTTATCAAAACTTTATGATGCAAACCAAAATGCTTGTAATGTTTTCACCACACATAAAATATTAAGATTTCTTTAACAGTTGTCATTAGACTCAATTCTGAGAAGTGAGTGAATACGAAAGGATACCATCTTGTAAACTGTTCAGAGAAAGTATATTTTATCAAAATATTTTTTTCTAAATATTTATATGCTGACATCATTGGGGCACTACATGGATAAATGGTTGCAGTACCTGTTCTAAATGATTAACAGCATGCCTAACTTCTTTTTTGTTTCTTGTATTTTATAATTCACTCTACTTTTAATTTGGTGTCAAATTTCATTAACATTAGTCAACATTTTCCCAGATATTCCAGAGGAAGAGTTATAATTTATTTTTTTACTTAATTACTTTTTGACTTTTGACATAACTGATTGGTTCCTAAAAATATTAACACTAAATTCTCACTAAGCCTATTAAATATGCTCAGAATTGCTACTATGGTCAAATCATTGTAATTATTACTTCCAAAATCTTATTGCATTTTTTTCCCTTTTAACCAGGTAGACAAGAAGATTGTCCGAACAGAAATAGGTGTTCTTCTTCGACTTTCACATCCAAATATCGTAAGTTGTAGCTGTTAAAAACAGCTTTCGAACCCAGATTTAAAATTGTTAGCCTGCATCTTGATTTCCTTTCGAACCCAGATTTAAAATTGTTAGCCTGCATCTTGATTTCCCACTCCCATTGTGGACATATTTTCTTCTCTTCTATACCTAAGAGTATAGAAAGAGCTTATAAGAGTATAAAAGAGCTCTACAAAGTCAAAGGTTTTTAATCTGACTTTATTTATTTATTAATTAGACTGTTCTGGGAAGCAACAGAGTCCTAGTCCACTTAAAATTATTTTCAGTAGACTTTCAAGATATTTCAAGCACTCTAAGGAATCACTTAAGAAAGTAAATTCTAGTGTGTGCACTTTTTATTATTATTATGTTCTGCTGAGCCATAAATTGTGGAGCTCTTAATTAGAAAGAAAGTAGGAGACATTTTTGGGTGGGTGGGGAATCAGAATTCAAATGTATCCAAACTAGCAGATACTATACAGGGTCATCTATTCTTTGTTGTAACTTTATTGTAAGTTGTATGCATACACTGAAGAAGGGAGAAATAGACACTTCCTAACTTACTTTCTTGCCTTTCTCAGATAAAACTGAAGGAGATATTTGAAACGCCCACCGAAATCAGCCTTGTCTTAGAACTGGTAACAGGAGGAGAGCTGTTTGACAGGTATGTGGTGGTGTATTATACTATTGTACTATTTACTGGCCATGAAGAGTCTTTCTTTAAAGTAGAAGTATACTGGGTTTAATTGCACGAGAATAGAAGAGGCTGAAAATGCACTATTTTCTCTGTGACAAGCGCTTCAGTGGTTGGTATTAGATTTTAGCAGATCTGAATGAAGATCTTCAGGTCTTTTTCTAACTGGCCAGCCTGTCCATCTTCCAAACTTGCTTAATCCAGTTTAAAACACATTGGTGATTTGTTCATGCTGATTTGGCTATTTTCAGACCTATCTAGGTGCCAGGCTACTATGAACACAGCCCAGTTTGTGTGTATGTTTGGCTTGCAATTAATTACTTGCAATTAATAATTACTTATTAATTAATTGTTCCCTTTTAGTCAATATTTTAGAAATAATCCTCAGCCAATCAGTGCTTGTTTGCCAACTAATCACTGAATAATTTGGCTCCTCATAGCCATGCTTTTCTACACATCCTTTTCTAGTTTTTCCCAGTGCTTCTGTGGTCATTATTGTGGCAGACTTCCATTGCCTACCAAATTCATAATGCTAACATGTCAGTAATTCTGCTTTTAGATTTACATTTTTACATGCTTTCGAACTGTTGGATGGGCAGGAGCTGGAGGCAAGTGACAGGAGCTCACTCCTTCACGCAGTGCTGTGGCTCGAACCGCCAGAGTAGGAAAAACTCTTCTTTATTGAGAAATCATAATGGCAATTTTGTGAGCCTAATTCCACAATATAAGATAATCCATTAAAGTACCTGATCTTGAAAGATATAAAGTCTCCGCTCTAGGTGTGTGTATGCCTATATCAATAAGTTCTAAATCTACCACTGTAGTTACCTGTAAATCATGTTTGCTTTATGATTATAATTCTAAGTTATGGATTTAATCCTCTGTACTGTGTATCTGTTTATTGGTCTGAAGGCTATAATCTTTTACATTTTTATACTAGTTTTTATTTTTAGCATATTATATTTAGTAACATAAATTTATTTTGTTTCCAAAGTATTTAGATTGATTTCTTGAAAGTATCTTCCAAGAAGCACAACAGTTGTTCTAGGCCAGAATAAACTTGTTTTTAGTAAGGAGCTTTATCCCCCAAAACATGACAGATTATATTCTTGCTTGATTATTCTGTGGTTTATTTTAATTACAAGTTTGCCTAGAATTGTGCTCTTCTAGAAATCCATGAGTCTGAATGGCATCTTTTGGTTTCTTTATAGAATTGTGGAAAAAGGATATTACAGTGAACGAGATGCCGCTGATGCTGTGAAACAAATCCTGGAGGCAGTTGCTGTAAGTTTTTACTAACCTCGCAGCCTCAGAATAATATTTCATTAATCTGGAAATATTTGTTTAATCAGCGTAGACCAGTAAATCAGAGAAAAACTTCTTGATAACAGTGTGGATTCATTTATATTTATCAATCTCAACTGTAACCAAAACACGTGAGGAGAAAGACCGTGAAAAAGCACACTTATTCTCCACTTCTTTCACTTCCATACTAATGCCCTTTTCAAACCAAAGGCAAATATCTGAGACAGAGAATCAGTTCTTGCTATAGAACAACTTTTTGTAAGCTGGGAATCTTCCATTGCTCGGAATCCCAGCCATTGAATCATACCCGGTTTCTGGAAGGCTGCCCCAGAGGTTCCCTGCATGAGGTAACACCTGGAATGGTCCTGGCAGCACCATCAAACTTCCCTAGAACAAGTGCATGCAAAATAAAAGCCCTGTGGAGAAGTCCATGAGTAACATCAAATAAAATGAAAGATACTAAAATACACGTATACAGAAATTCAGGAGAACTGAGCTGTTCTTTAGCAGTTCAGTGTCACCACCAGCAGAGGACTGCTGTGGTGGTTTGGATCTCCAGGACTTAAAGCGTTATCAGACATGGACTTAAATTTGCATACAGAGCAAAATGGTCACCAGGAGTCTTAAAGAAACAACAATTTAATAATCTAATGTATAGGGGCTGGCCATCTCAATGACAATTTGGGCAGCTATCAAGGAATAAAACCAGATAAAAACATCATAACAAAAATAACAAATGTTGAGATAAAACTAACCTGCAAAACCACAATGTGGGCTAAAACTTGCATCCAGGAGGCCATGCTCTGTAACTGAACCTGATATTCAGAGCCTTATGGAAAACCAGTAGGTCATAGCAAGTCTAATCTCTGGGGGAATGATGTTAAAGAGGGTGGTGACAGTAAAGGATGTCTTAGTGTGTTTCACCAGCTAATATTCCATGATGGACAGGATCCAGGTCTAACAGGATACGTAGATACAACTAGGGAGAGAGGGTCCTGCAAGTAACCCATCTTAGTCATGAAGGGCTTTATAGATCATTAACAACACCTTGAATTGAACCTGGAAGCATACTAGCAACTAATGCATTGCATGGAGAAGAGGTGTCCCATGTGCCAAAGGAAAGGCTCCCATAATTACCATGCTGCTGCATTTTGTATCAGCTGGAGTTTCTAGATTCTCTTCAAAGGTAAACCCATGCATAACACATTGCAGTAATTTAACTGGGAGGTGAGGACACAAATGACCCTGAGCAGCTTTCCCAGTCTAGGAGTGGGTACAATTAGTACACAATACATAGCTGAGCAAAGGGCCGCCTAGTTACAGCTGCCACTTGCTCTTCGATTATATATCCTTTTCATCATTCTTAGTCCATTTGCATGTTGTTGTGGTGATAAGTGATCTTCCATTCACACCTGCAAATGGTGTTGCAGATGTGGTTGCATTCCACTCCAGTTATTCACATAATGCAGCCTCTGCAGTCTTTGAAGAATATGCATTACACCTTCCAGCTTCTGGTTTCCCAGGATCCTGGCAGAGTGACAGAAGTAAATACAGGGACCAAAATATAGAATTAGAATCTTCTCTCACATCAAAGCTTTGGTATCAATCAAGGCAAGAAAGGGGCAGATCAGGAGAATCTACAAACTTATTCAGAACCTCGAACTAACAACATTGCATCTATGAAGTTATAATGACTTAAGGAAAATGAAGAAGAAATGGCAAAATGCTGTTGCTTCTTTCTTCTTCCTTGCCAGTATGAGGTTGGAGTGGTTTCAGTTCTCAGCACTTGGATTATTTAACAAATATATAATATTTGCATTATCTAATATTTTTAATGCTTTTACATTAAGCTGCCCAGAGTTGCTTGGATAGTGAGATGGGTAGCATATAAATTAAATAAATATCTGTGAATTGTAATTAATTGGTGATATTTTACTTAAGAGTATGATTATAATTATAAGTAAATATCACCAATTAATTGCAATTCACAGGTATTTCTTTCTTTCACTATTTTCCCTCTCCTTTTGTAGTCTTTATCTGTTCCAGAGAGAGATATTACAGGGGTTGGAGGTTGGAAAATTGCTAAAAGACTCATCTATATTTACATTAGGATGCAGTGCAGGACAGGGAGGCCTGGCGTGCTGCACGCAATGGGTCACGAAGAGTCGGACACGACTGCACAACTAAACAACAACATTTACACCAGTAGAAAAATCCATTGGATCAAATATTTCATTAGAAGGGCTATACAAATGGAATCTGGTTCAGTTAATGTTATAGAAAATAATTCATCAATTTGTATAACATATGCATACTTTAAAGACAAATACCCCCTATGAATATTTAAAATGAATGGAATAGCTTGCCTCTATCCTTGCCATGGAATGGCTCCAGCATAAGTTTTATTCTTCACTGGTTATTTTTGACCATGCTTTTGCACTCTCACTTAATTATCTATGCTGCTTTGAACTTTCTTTGTGCTCAGAAATTGCATGTCTTCGATCAAGAATGGGTAGAAGTACTTTCTACCATCCACCTAGTTCTGTCCATCTAAGATTTCCATGATTGTATGAACAACTTAGAGGCATTAAACACAAGATTAAAACACAGAATTAAAAGAGAACTAGAGAAATATGTTAGTTTTGAAAAAAAAAATTGTGGAACTCTGGCAGTTCCTTACCCAGTTCTGCTAAAGATCCAATGTTTGCTTCAACACTTTTTGTCAGAGAGCAGTAATTCCATTACTCCTGTTTGGCATTGCCAAGAGTAAAGGATGCTGGGAGATTTCATTCAATGACATTTGAAGGGCCATATTTTCCTCAACTGTATTCTTTGAAATAGGGGTTTAATTAGTATAATTCCAGGCATAGGTAATATCCTGTTCAAACTGAGGCAGTCAATATGCTTTTTGCAATTTTGTTTTACTATTTATCCATGTTGAGTTTGGTTTCTTTCAGATCCGTGAACATTCTCTGTTTTGAAAATGATTTGTTTATGTAGCTACCGTTCCTAAATGGATCAGGATTTTATGTTGTATTAGAGATATGCAAGGCTGAATCTCCAGATCAATTCACCTATTTTCTGCTTCTGATTGTACTGGGCCAGCTCTACTTTCATGTATGAACAGGCATTAATAAGTTAATAATTTCCTTTGTATCTCTGCAAATACCGTAGCTTCCTTAGGAAGTCTTTCATCTGTGAAAGTGAAGAATTGCAGTTCTGAAGGTCTTCTACTTAGATACACTTGACTTCGTAAAATCTGTATAAAAAGAAAGGGTTTTATTTGTTCACAACAAGCTGTTCAGTTCAAATTGAATGTTTTATTGATAACTAGGTATTTTAAAATGGGTTTTAAAATTTTAAAAATTTCAATTTCATTTTAAAATTTTCTTTTTCTTTTATTTGTTCTTTCAGCAATTTAGTGATTTTGTATATAAATTGAATTAAAGCTTGCTGACCACATAAAAATTCTGATTTCCAAAGAATACTGAAGCTGTTCCTCTAATAAGTTTTACATGCAGTTCAACATCAAGTCATGAGCTCTGTAAATTTCCAGGCTTGTATAATAATACACAAAACATTTAAAACTGATAGGGAATTACAACAATCCAGAAACCGCAAATCATTTATGGAATCTAACAACTCTGTTCTACTTGAAATTTGTTATTATCAAACCTGACACATTATGCTAAAATATATGGTTGAATTTCTGGAATTGAATTTCATTAGCTTCACATTTAGACAAGTCAACCCTCAATAGAGATAAACCATATTTTCACACCATTCAAGAGACAATAAAAAATCTAAGAAAAAAACAAAAAGACTAGAATACATCCTCTTCAGCAGCCAATAGCCAGATTAGCTGGGATTAATAATCAAAATAGATTAATTAATAATAATAGATAATCAGACAGAAAATAATACCCTAATTAAGGAACTACCAAGGAGAAAGCCAATCCTCACCAAAACTGGCTGGGTAAGCTACTATATTAAAAGATGATGCTGTGAAAGTGCTGCACTCCATATGCCAGCAAATTTGGAAAACTCAACAGTGGCCACAGGATTGG
>JANHZU010002004.1:65310-78511 GCA_032468055.1 Acrochordus granulatus
CCACTCCCATCCAGTCTTAAAAAAAATCATGATCTTTGGTAGTTATTTATGAACCAAAGTATTACTGCATTCCACTTTTCATGTAAAATGTATGTTTTTACAACTGTACATTTCTGGAAGTACCAATCAGAAAAAAATATGTAATACTGCTTTAGTTCCACCTAAAGCTCAGTGTGATATTTTACAAATACATATATACCCTACAGTAGAATTCATGGAAAGCTAACTGTTCATGTTGAAGAAATTTACAACATTTCTGTATTAAAATGTATTATTTAAATCTCCAAGATAATGCACACTCATTTTCTGAGCATAACGACAATTTTTAGTACGAGACCTGAGGCTATCATTCTGTCTCACCAAATTTTTCAATTTCTTTCTCATTTGCACATAGACTGTGTGGCTTTGAACCATTCTATGATGAAAGAGGAGATCAATATATGTTCAAGAGGATTCTGAACTGTGAATATGATTTTGTTTCTCCCTGGTGGGATGATGTATCTATGAATGCCAAGGATTTGGTATGTTCAGCAAATTTTAATAGTTTTTGAGTGGTGAAGTCACTCACCTTTCATTTCCTTTTAATTGTATTGTAACTGAACGCACAATATTTACATCATATACTCTATATAGCAAGGGGAGAAGGCACAACCATTGCAGAACTAGGCAAAGGTTGTAATCATTCTAGTAAGTCACTGAAGGTAAAATTCTTCTCCACTACTTGGCTTCCCAATAAGGCTTTTATTCACACACAGAATTCACAGAATATTACAAGGAAGGTATTATATGACATTTTATTTCACTTGGAACACTCCAGTATTTTTCCACTATTTTTTCTGCCATTGATTAATGAGGGAAAGATGGACAAATGGCTAAATAGCTGTCTGGCCTACATAATATCCTTCTATTGCTTGCCTTGGATCAGACTTTAAAAGAAGCCTTGAAAGAGAACAAAGGATCAAGCATCTCTATCCAGATTTCTCCATAATACTTGAATTTCATACATGCATTTTGAACATCTGTATT
This sequence comes from Acrochordus granulatus, assembly GCA_032468055.1. Taxonomy (NCBI): domain Eukaryota; kingdom Metazoa; phylum Chordata; class Lepidosauria; order Squamata; family Acrochordidae; genus Acrochordus; species Acrochordus granulatus. The sequence continues at coordinate 66,337 of JANHZU010002004.1, forward strand.
GCAGAATGCCATCCGTTATTAGAATTATAAGTTAGCAACCGTAATGAGTACAGAAATATAAATAATAGCTATAGAATATCCACAATGGGAAAGGGATCTCATATATGGTTTATTTTTTCAACACTGACAACATTGAGGTTTTTAAAAGAACATAATAAAATTTTGACCTATCACTCATCCCTATTAGCTCTGGTGGGGAAGGAAGCTGCAAGGTTTAAATTCACCTTTCAGCTTTGCCAGTTTATTGCAGCTCGACTAATAGTTCAGTCATTTGTCAGAAAGATTTTGACGCATAAGATCTGCTGAATACATCAGTCCTTAGATAAGGGCCGATGGAAAGAATAAAATAAAGAAGTGAATGTTTTTATTACCTTGTATTTTTTCATATATACAGGTTAGGAAGCTAATTGTGCTTGACCCCAAGAAACGCCTTACCACTTTCCAAGCTTTACAGCATCCTTGGGTCACAGGAAAGGCAGCTAATTTTATCCATATGGATACTGCTCAAAAGAAACTCCAAGAATTCAATGCTCGGCGTAAACTAAAGGTATATCTGGAAAAAAGATTTAAAATATTTTTTAAAAAATGCAAACACTAAAAGTTTTTATTTTTGTAAACGTGTCATAACATTGACTGCAACATATGCATATTCCAGAAATTAAAAATGGGTCATTACATTGGGATAAATCCAGCATTAACTCTGCACGGATGAAAGGCTCTGTTTGCAAAAGGTTCCTAAGCTAATAGGATATTTCTGCTATTGTAATGGATAGTGAAGCAATCCTTATTGATTCTTAACTCCTGTGAAAGTTCTTTTCACAGAAAACCTGTTCCACAAATTGAGGAAATATTGCAGTATGATGGGGGAAGGTGTTACAAAGAAAGGGGAATCTTTGATACAGATACATCTATTTTCATGAGAAAAGCATTTTGCTCTGCTCATGAGATACTTCCACTGACCAAGTGTAATGCTGAATCCAGTTAATTGTTTAACCAAACTGAAAGTAAATGCAACCCTGTTGAGTGAATATCAGTATAACTGCCATTAGCATATTCACATGACATTTATTCATGGTTAAAATCAAATGTGCCATAGCTAATAGCTTGCATATATTCACTGACTTTGTGTAGTTAACTGGAGCATAAGTGCTTACAATCCTGGTTTTTATAAGTATAGTGTCTAAATTCATGACATATTATAGTAGGCTTCTAGGTATAATTTTATGTTTGATGTCAACCCAACTAGGTATATGTGGTGGAATCTGGCACTGAGTTACTGGAGGGAGGAGTAAAGAGACACACCAGCTCTGAGTCATTGCTATGCAGGTAAAGATGCAGAAAGGATGGCAAGATTAATGTCAGTGTGGGAAACCAAGAACAAAATGAGTCAATGCTCCGAAGTAGTTTCTTTATTGCTATTTGCCTAAAAGAATCTTGCCAGATTAAAGCACACTTTGCATAACTATTTGATAAATGCTGTGTCTCTTCCTACATAGCAATGATTCAAGGTGATGTTTCTCTGTACTCCTCCCTCCCAGCACCAGATTCCATTACATTAGACCAGATAAAGAAATCAACTCTACAGGAAGACTAAAGCTATTTTTATTATCTATAATAACAGAATCTTATAAATCTGGGTTTGTACCTCTTCCTACTATTTATAGATGTGAATTAGGGAAGCATCTGTCTGAACTGCATGGCTGTTGTGGATTTCAAATATATTTTACCCCTTGTCATGCCAGCAATGAGCTTGCATATTTCTTTGTCAAGCTTGTCTTCCTTATTCTCCTCATAACTGCACCTCATTCCAATGAAAAAGAATTTCAGAGGCACCTTAAAAAGTAAAGGTTTCCGCTGCCAATCATGGCTGACTTTAGAGGGTGGTGCTCATCTCTGATTCACACCCGAGGAAGATGCTTTTGCCCAAAGATGCTTCCATGGTCATGTGGCCAGCAAGGAGCTTTTGGCTGATATAAGCATCAGAAGAGACATGTTTAGGAAATAGGAATTGGTTAAAATTGCCTGTGAAGCATATTGGCATGTAACTAATATCTGCAGAAAGAAGAAACTTTAAAGTATAGAATGAATGTAGGCTTGCAAAGGGCTTCCGTGACTATGGCATTAACAAGAGGGGGAAAAAGGAAGAGGTGTCCCCATTGCTTGGAGAAGATGACAGGATAGTTACAGGTGATGGAAAGAAGGTAGAAATTTTACTTTGCCTCAGTTTTTCTTCCAAGGGGAACTAACTTCCAATAGATTAAAAAGAACTGGAAGGAAAAAAGGCAATGGCAAATAAAAGCAAGCTGAAAGAGGAGCTTAGCTGCCATGCATGTATGTACTTCAATCCCTAGGGCCAGATCAGTTATTTCTGAAACCTTATAGAAGTTTACAAATGGCACCTTGGAGTAACTTTTGTGATCTTTGAGAACTCATGGAGATGGGCTTGAAGTCCAGAGCAAATTGTTAAACAGTCAATTTGTGAGACTTTGGTGGGAAAATGCATTGCTTAGCAGATGCCCACAAGAATTTAAGAATGAGTCATATCAAGCTATCCTGATTTAATTTTTTTGATAGATTGATCAGTTTAATTATTCAAGTGGACATAAAGTACCTGAATTTTAACAAAACATTTGACAAAGGTTCCCTGAGAACCTGATAGAGAAGATGGCAAAATATAAATTGGGCTATATACTATTAGATGAATACAGAGCTAGTTGCACAATTGTACCCAGTGAGCATACTTCAGTGAATCCATGTCAGGCTGGAAGAAGGTGATAAATGGCATACGAGGCCTTTGTCAATCTATCAGGAAAATAAAATCTCTCAGGAAAAAAGAACCATTTGGGTTTCTGGAAAAAACCTTGTTGTTAGTAGGATGATGAAACAAACATGAAACCCTGTCAAAGCAGTTATCTGGGTATACACAGCATCATTAAGGCATAATTACTCTGAGTCTCTTTCTCACATTTTCCTCCTCCTGGGCTAAGGGATCTTTTTTGTAACAATCCAGTTCCCTCCTGTAAGAGCTTTACTTCCTCCTTCATCCCATGTACTGTAAAATATTCCACCACAGCTTTGTACTATTTTATGTGTTTGTAAATGACTTGGACGAATGTTAGAAAATATAATTAACACTTATGTAGATATTGCAAAACTAGGAGGGATAGCAAATCCTTTGTTATTTGGGAGGGTCTTGACAAACTGGAATTATGGGCAGAAAACAGCAACATAAATTTCAACAAAAACAAATGCAAAGTCCTACCTTTGAGTAGGTAGAAACAAAGACATGAGTATAAGGCAGAGGATAACCATAACGGACAAAGGTACATGTGCAAAAGATCTGCAGTTAGTGGATAACTGAACATAGTCAGCAGTATGAGAAAGCATTTACAGAAGTATGAGGTCAAAACCGAAGGCACCATTCTTTTCTGTTCTGCACTGGTCAGACTATTCTTCAAGTATTTGATCCAGTTCTAAGTACAGTGGAACCTCCGATTGTGAGGACCTCAGTTCACAAGGTCTTCGCAAGATGAACAAAAATTTTTAAGAAAATTTAATTTGGTTAATGAGTGAAAACTCGCAAGACGAGCACCACGCAATGACCTCACGCAGGAAATCTCACAACAGAGATGATGGTTCTTCTGTCTTGCTGTGTAAAAAGTGTAAATTAAGTGAAAGTCGTTCAAGAGAAGGAACTCCCGAGCTTCAGATTCCAGATTCTCCTTCCAAGCAATGATCCTCTCCGTCCTCTCCTCCTTCTCATCTCCCTCACACCAGCCGGGACTCTTCTCAAAGACCCTCCATCTTCCCTGTCACTCACACACATGCACACAGTCCTCCTCTCATGGCATCATTCAGTCTGGCCCTCTCCTGCCCATCTCTTCTCCCCCTCTCATAGCATGGAAGCAGGTTATGATAAGAAACATTTCCAAACCACCCAGGAAAGATTCCTGGAAAGGCATTTCCAAGGGAAAAAGCCACTTTGTCCTCGAGTGACGGCAGCAGCAGATCTTCCTGATCCAACAGTGCCACCCAGACAGCACCGGCTGAGCAGCAGCTGATGGCCAGAATCTGCCTTAGAATAGATCCATAACTGCTGGTTCATTTGTACTATTTTTACTTTATGTTATGTATTAATCATTGTTACTTGTTTCAGATATTAGGGATAATCATTTCTATATAAAATTCCATTGAAAATTATTTTTTATGAATATTTTTGGGGGCATGGGATGGATCATCCAACTTTAGATTGTTTCTTGTGGGAAACTTCACTTTGGTTTAAGAGCAATTCGGATTAAGATCATTCTTCCGGAACAAATTATGCTCGCAATCGGAGGTTCCACTGTACTACATTGTAGGAAAAACATTTGATAAGCAGGACCATGTCCAGAAGAGAACAATAAAGGGACTTGGAAAGAAACATTTCCAAGGAATGGTTAAAAGTGTTTGGTATATTTACCAATAGACAAACTATAGACTATAGACAAACATGGTAACTTTCCTGAAGCACCTGAAGAGCACTCACATTAAAAATGGGGCTCATTCGTTCAAAGTCATTTCAGAAGATAGTTCAAGGATCCATAGTCTTAAATTACAAGGATTTCCAGTTCAACTGGACATTACAAACCAAATTCCTAATGGTAATAGACTTCCTTGGGAGAAGGTGAATTTGTCTTCATTGCAGGTATTTAAACAGGGACTGGATGTTTGCTATCAGAAATGCTGTATTAATGGACTCCTGACCTAGCCAAAGGGGCACACTCAATTGTCTTCATCCCTTCTATAATTCTATGAAATTGTTTCATTGCACTGTACAGTGATATACAGAAGTTTTCTGCTCAGGCAGAATTACAGGTTTGTGCAAACTTTTGATGGATCTCAATAAATGAACAATGAAAAATAAAATTAAATGTAGGGAGAAGGTTTTTACAACAGTACCTCAGGAAGGATATACTTGAAAATATGTTTGGTCACTTTATTATCAAAGGAGGCCATGTTTGTTGCCCCAAAGACCCTAAATTACTCCCATTCTGCACAATTTATTTCACTCCCATTGACTACAATAAGAGAAGAGAAAAATGTGGGAAGGCAGTAAGAACTGCCCTCCAACTTTCTGTCCTGATTATCATAACCTATAAAAACTTTTGAGTTACAAGATAATTGTCACTTGTTTCTCTATCCTGATGCCCTGTAGTATATTAAGACAATCCCGAAATGGCATAACTCTTTTGGGATTCTGGGAGATGTAAGTCCTAACGTACTGGAAGGACCCAAGAGTGGAGAAGTTTGTCTTCTCCCAACAGGATTATTTTGTTATTGTGTCACTGCAAAACTAGGCATACATTGTCCTGTTTGTAGAGATGGGCAAAATTGTTTTGGTTTGCTAAAATTCTTCTGGCTGTATACTTTAGCCTGGTTTATATCAGTATGCTAAGTGGAAACAATTTGCAGGAAAATATATGGTTTTTATATGACTTTCCTCAAATGTGCATGTGCACATGGTACATTTCTTCATGTACCATAACCATATATATACATGTTGTGCTTTGTATATTTATTTTCTTAAGATTTTTAAAGAACAGCATTACAACATTTATTTATTCACAGCAAATGTGAATAAAGTTCATTTTCTTAAACCGTGTCAATGTATATAGTTTGGACATAATTTTCTTACAACATGAACCTAGAATTCATTCACATATTATGTATGAGAAAATGTATGATTTAGCTTCACTAAGGCGAAATCATGTACTTTACAATATATTAAATGCACTACCTTACATTCAATGCAACCAAGCTACACCATACATGTCAAAAATATGATTTCTTTTTTGTCTTAAAAAATCAGGCTGCAGTGAAAGCTGTTGTTGCATCAACTCGTCTTGGCAGTGCAAGCTGCCACAGCACCCATGACAGCCATAAGACAAGCGAACACCAGCTTGTAAGCTCAGAAGATGATACAGAAGAAAAAGAGAGAGCAGTAAGCCACATAACTCAGGAAATGGACATTCAGGAACAAGGATTTGAAGGAGAGCCATAAATCTTTCAGTGTCTTCTTTCAGCAAAGATTCCCCATTTCATGCACCAGCCAAATTACCATTCAAGAAGAATGAATTATGGATAACTTTGCTTTCAGTTGCAAAGTCCAACTGTAGCTGGTGACCTGAACTTCAATGCATGTGATTTCTTCTGAAAAACAGTGAAGTCTTTTATTGGCATGCCATGGATAAAATGATGTTTACAGTAATGCCAACAGGTGAAATGGAGAGTAGGAAGTACTGTACGTGCACACCTTATGAGCAACACAAATATATAATGTGGAATGTTTATAAGATAATATTTAAAATGCAGGATAGTTATTGCTTACACAAGAAAGGCATTCTCTAGCAGTTCTGACATTTTTCCAATATGCTTCCTTTCAAATTTGTAATCACCCAGTAGGCACAAAGATCCAGCAAGTGTTTTTTTAAAAACCTATGAAAATGTATCATTTATCAGTGATAACTTAAAAACTATTTATGATGGAAACGTAGATGATTTATATGCAAAAAACATTTGAAAAATTGAGAGGTATAATGGGGTGACTAAATGATCCTGATACTGATGTTAAGAATGCCTTACTTCTGTTGGTAACCACTTCTATATAGTCTTTTAATTTATACTTATCATTTCAGTATTCAATATGGCAGAACCTTATTTCAGTAAGCATTGCACACAATCCAAGGAAGTGAAGAAAAGGTGTTGAAGAAAACTTAGAATCAATCATGACTATGAAATTGTGCCCTAGTTTATAAAAAATTGGGAATATTGATCTGGAAATACAGAACAGTACTGCAAGAAAGATATATGGTATCCAGGAAGAGAGTACCCAACATACTGTAGAAATATTTGCATGATAGTTGATACAAGGAGTATTGTAAAGTTTTAATTATCACCATGAAGTTATTGAGGTATCTGAATGTAATTTCATTAGCATAATCATGAATCCTTATGTGCATGATGTTTACTTATGTCAACTTGTTTAGTTTCAGGAGCCAGTAGATGTCAGTAAGTACATGATAGATATAATTAAAGCCTGCAGTGTTATCAGATTCTTCCATTTGAAGGGTAACAGTGCCTGCCAAATCCATGATGAAATGGTAGCTGTTTATGGTGATGAAAATCCATCATATGACACTATTGTGATGGGGAAAAGGAACTTTAAAACTGGACACATGGTCCCTCACAGATGAGCCTCGATCCAGGAGACCCTCAATCATGGATAATCTTGACATGGTGAAGAAAGTGGAGACTCTTGCCCTCGAAGACAAACAAATAATCACTGAAGTGATCATGAATGAAGTTGGCCTTAGCTATGGAAGTATGTGGACAATTATACATGAGCAACTGTACATGTCTAAAGCATCGGCACAATGAGTTCTCCATAAGCAAACGATGTGAACTTTCAAAGCAGATGTTGACTCTGTTGGAGCAGAATAAAAAAGGATTTCTTTACACAGTTCATAACTATGGATGAAAGCTGGGTCTACCTGTAGGATCTGGAGAGCAAAGAGATCAGCAAGAAGTGAAAACACTCCTTCTTCCCCCCTCTCAAAAAGGCAAAGGTGCAGAAATCTACAGGGAAAGTCATGCTGTCCATTTTTTGGGACTGTTGTGACACAGTCTTATCTAATACCTTTTGAAGTGTCAGACCATCACCAGCACCAACTACTGCAATCTTCTGCAGAAATTGCAATATGCAAAGAGAAAAAACATCATGGCATGATCAGCAAAGGCATCCATCTCCTAGACGACAATGCACCTGCTCATTCCTCCAAGCATCCGTTGTGGAAGCAACAGGTGTGGCTATGAAATTTTGCCCCATCCCCGATTTGCCTGATCTTGCACCCACCAACTTCTTTCTCCTCCCTGTAATGAAGAACCACTGCAAGATGAGCGATTTGACAACACAAATGATGTCATTCTGGAAGTGAAACAGTGATTCTCGAGGCAATTGCATGACTTCTGTAATGATGGATTGTGGAAGATCAAGAAACACTGGCAAAAATGTGGTGGCTCTGCAGGGTGATTATGCACAGAAGACTTAAGTTGATACCAAATTTAACTTTGTATCTCATTCTGTTCATTGTGATAATTAAAACTTTACGATATCCCTTCATACAGGCACTTTCTACAATCTGGAGATGGGTGAATGGGGTCCTTATCACTATACAATCTTTGCCAAAAATAGCTTATGTGAGTTGTGCAACAACACACTTTTATAATTCTGATTATAACATCTGAATTCCTTGATGTATGTATGGAAGAATTATACAAAGAAAGAGATGGCAGTTGCCTTAACAGCCCAACTCTATACATTTTTACTCAGAAATAAGTTCCAAAATTTCAGTAGTATATATTCTAAAAGTATAGTTTTAGAATGTCAGCCTCCCAGAGATTAATTAGGTATAGAATTACAACTTTGTTTATTTTTTAATATATGCACAATAACAGAATATGTTCAATAATTATTTCTTTCCTTACTTGAACAGCATTATCCAGCAGAGGAATTACAATTAGTAGTAAACCAAGAGCATGTGTAGAACAAAAACTTTGCATCAGTTTTATTATGTTAAATTGCAGGTAAAAAGATAAAGGTAAACGTTTCTCCTTTCACTCGTGTACAACTTGAGGTCTGTGCTCATCTCCATTTCATAACATTGTCTGAAGAAGCTCAGTTATGTGGCTGGCTTGACTGTACACTGAGGCGCATGGAACACTGTTACCTTCCCACCAATTTAGGCAGTACCTATTTATCTATTTGCATTTTGCATGCTTTTGAACTGCTAGGTTGCAGGAGCTGGGGTGAATAATGGGAGCTCACCCTGTTATGCAGCACCTGGGTCTTGAACTCGGGTTGCTAATCTTCCGGCCAAGAAGTCCAGTGTCTTAACCACTAGGCCACTGCACCCCTACAAATTGAGGGTAAAGGAATATTATTTGTGTAAGGCTAGGTATATTAGAATCATGGTTTACTAAAAATAGCATATTTTTATACATATGCAGAAACATATACCTTGTTTCTGCAGTAAATATTCTATATGTTATTCTAAAATATATATTATTCTGAATGCATGAATAAGAACATTAAACTATGAGATATATTTCTTTTGAACAAGTAATAACTGAGCCAAGCACAAGAAATCAGTACATTTCAAGGTCTTATTTTATGAGTTAAAAAAGAGGTAGATTTTTATCCGTGTTGGCAACTACATCTCTTGCCTGGTGTAAATGATTTAGACAGTATAATAATAATGATAATATACCTCCAGCAATATCCAGAGCACTTTTTTGGAGAAATAATCCCCTCTTTCACATGTACTGAATGATACATAGAAATTCACTCGGCCTGTGGAAATCTGTGTAGATATTAAACCATCAGATCACAAGCTCTTGGTGCAGGTAACTGCTGTATGTCCCATGAATGAAATGAATCAAAAATTACTTTCAAATTTTTCACTTTGGCTTCGCTGGTGGTCTAGAAAGCATGTAGACAAGGTTGTTGCTTTCATAAAGAATTGCTTTTATTGGTTTTGCTGTATGGTTGTATTTTAGAACTAGCAATTGCGGAAACAAAAGGAATAAACGGTGATTCATTTGTTTTTATAAGTTTATGCTGCCCCTTTTGCACTGTGATCCTTCTATAAAGTTAGTCTTTTATGAAATACACAATATAGGTAGACTTCAGTTAGCAATTTTTCAGTTATAGCCGTGATGAAAAAGTAATTTTATAATCAGTCTTCACATTTATGACTTTTGCGATTCTGTAAAGCAAAGGAAAGCTGAAGTAAGATCATAGGAAAAGTCATGGTTTCACTTAGCATCTGCCTCACTTAATGACTGAGTTGCCAATTCCAATTGTGATCTCTAAACAAGAACTACCTGCAATATATTAAAAACTATCTACAAACTATGAATGATACAAACCAATAAAATTTAAAAATGTCAGCACCTTAGTACCAAGGAATTTAAGTTAGGGGCCACTGAGACAAGTTCAACTCTTGATTTCTTTTTACTCACAGCTCTTCCAAGGACAATTCAATAACCTCTTTGAGCCCATCTACTCAACTTTTCTTTCTCTATTTTCTCCATCTTCATCAAATACAATATTTTTTCTTACCTATTTCCCTCTTGTATCATATGCTCAAAATACAGTATGTGAATTTTTGCTGTTCATTGCCCCAAAGGAACAAACAGCTTTTATTTGGAACAGGAATGATTGATTGGGCTTCTTGTATTTCATGATGTTTTAGTAACATTCCCAAAATTTTAAATTCAAAGAAAAATATCTCTTTCTCTGTATTCAGTATTCACAAGTGCCACTGAAAAGACCACTTTGCTTCTTCATTATCATGCAGGTAGATATTACTTATGTTATCTTAATATTAATCTTAATTTATTTTCCATTTTAACTTGCACAATGAGCTCTTATAATTCTTATCTTCACTGATAAAATGGTGTTATCTGAATTGCTCAAAGCATTAATGTTTCAGTCTCCAACTGTATTTTGTTAAAATCCTGAAGTCTCCTACTCTTACAACATGTTGACTGTATAAATTAAACAAATACAGGGAGAATATATATCCTTGTCTAACTCACTGTCGTACTCCAAATCACTCCGTTCAACAAATTCAATTCTTACAGAAGCTTCTTGATCATACTTTCAGTTTCTCGAAGGTATTTTGGCACACCATTAGCCTTAACACATTCTACATTCTGGATGATTTACATAGTTAAAGGTTTTATTGTAGTCAATGAAGCAAAGATCAACTTCTTCTATTTTTGCTGTTCATTATCTCTTTTATATTAGCTATTTGTTCTCCTGTCCATCTGCCTTTCCTGAAACTCAACTTAGTCATTTGGCATTTCTGTATCCCCTTACAGCTTTATTCTTCTTTAACTGATACAGGTATACTTTTCCAAACTCTTCACATAGTCTTGTTTCACATTTATTGATACAGACTCTTAATACAATAATCTGCTTTTTGATCTGCATTTTTAAACTTTTGATGGGAATTTCAGTTACTTTTGTGCTTTTCTATATGCATATTTTAGTTTCAAGTAGAATTCTTGAATATATTCTTTCTACAAATGATTCTGTCATCTTACATTCCTGTCACTAAAGAGTTTCAATATAGTTTTTCATCTTTCTTATAACTCCACTTGTCTCTCAACCCTTATAATTTGTAGAAGTAAGGAAACAATTACTTGTTGCTAGCTGGCTATAGCTGGTCTACATCTTTGAAAGGCTTTTGAAGCTATAAGGCTCTACTACTCCTTTCTCAGCTGTAGTAGCTTCAGGGTGTTTTTGCTCATTCACCAATTGTTTGTCTCATTTCCTCCACACACAACTGGCAGCTTTAGCTAACACTCTTGCCTTTCTTTCTGCCAATGACAGCCACATCCTGTGCCTTCTGCATTCCTTTTCTATCTCCCACCCATCCACAATCACCTTATGGAGGGGATGGGTGGCATATAAATTTAATAAATCTCCTTGCAATATAGACATTGTCCTTGCTCCCTTAAAGTCCTTGGGGCACAATCCATAAGAAAGGAAAATGCAAGAATTAAACCTAAGCAGCTCAACTTTTTCCTGCCACATTCCTTATCCTTTTCTTGAAGAACCCTGTAGTTGTCCACCCTTTTATCTTTTAGCTGTTTGACAAGAGACTTGGGGTTTTGTACTCATTCCATAGCATAAGTAGTCTGCTAGGATGTTCCATTTTCCCCATGTTAAGGTCTTAATAGTCCATCATAGTGCCCAGGACTCTTTTTCAATGGTGCTATATGTTTGCTGTTCTGGTGCTAGTTTCTTAGGGAAGTACACATCAGGATGATTTCCATCATTATAGCTCTGTACTAGGGTTGCTCCAGATCCCATTCCAGCTGTATCTATGAATACTATGAAGGGTCAGTTGAAGTTGACTGTGTAGGGTAGGCTTGCTGCATAATGGATTTTTAAGTCCTTAAAGCTTGTTCACATTTAGGAGCCCAATGCACCTTGTTGGATTTTGTCTTCCATTTAAGGCTTATAAGAGCTTGGGGACAGGTGATGAAATGGGGAATAAACCTACTGTAACAGCTTACAAAATAACTTGACTTGCTTTTTGATTTGGGATTGATTTAGTTTCTCTAA
>JANHZU010002004.1:126282-140778 GCA_032468055.1 Acrochordus granulatus
TGCTGCTTTCAATAACCTTCTTGGGATTTATGGTAGCTTAACCATAAGCTATCTATTATGATAGATTTATTCAAAAACACTGAATAATTCAAAATAATACCCACAAAAGGAAAAAAAACACGGGAATAATAGTGACACAACTTACACAGATGCTCACTGCACAAGTGTTAGTGGTTAACTGGGTCAGCATCACATGATATGTTTCTTTTACCATGGTACCTTGTCTGACAGGCTTGTGCACGCAAGCATCTATGTTTGTGAGCCGAGCAAGTGTTTGTGGGCCAAGACATTTTTTTACCGAACAAACTGGTCTTGAGCCAAAATGTTTGTGGCAGGCGTTCATGAACTGAGGTATTACTGTAACTGCATTTTCTGTAACCCTATAAACATTTTCTAAACAAAGAACATATTTTCTGAAAATAGTTTCCATATATATCAACTGGAATTTCTCTCAGAATATAAATTAATTTTGAGAATACTATTAATTTTGAGAGCATTCATCTTTCCCCAAAGAGTAAGATTTAATGATTCCCATCGATCAATACCTGAAAGAACCTCTCTATATATTTATATTACACATACAATAACTGAGTTACATCCTTTGGTATATACATACAAATATATTTAGTGGATCTACTATTAATAGGGAAATTGATATTCCTTAAATGAATGGGTAAACAATTTTTTTACCTATAGGCAACAGTTCTATTTTGGACCAGTTAATACAGGGTAGTATCAAGAGATTTAGAAATTAACAGAAGAATGCCATATGCAAATAAAACCAATTTGTATTATTTACTACTCTATAAATCTCTCTATATTGCCTAATAGCACATGCTAAGGCTTCACACAGACATTAAAAAACAAGGGTTAAAGTGGATATCTTTATCTAGTTCTAAATAATGGAAAAAGTGGGAGAAAGTATGCCATTAACTTTATTTTGATGTGGGTGACTCGTATAGTATATTAATACACTTTAGAATTCCAAATTTTAAATTCATTTTATGAATTCCAAAATCTGAATCTCTTTAGTACAGCAAACACATATTGTTTATGTATTTTGTCAAAGATTTTTCAGTGTCTAATGTTAAAATTACAAATTGATCTTTATTTATATTCAGGTCTATTAGACCTATAACTAACTTAATGTTATCTGTTTATCTAGTTTTTAGGGACTTTGCTTGATCATTCTTAATAACGAATATCATTTGCTGTAATCTATTTCCTAACACTCCTGTTAAAATCTGTGTATTTTGTATCTGTGTATAATGTCAACCAATGAGATAATTAGCACACTGTGTTTTAAACTGGTTATAAGGTAAACTACCTGAGAGCAAGTAATATACAAATATTAATAGTTACCTACAAATATGCAAAGTTTTCAAAATATTTTTGAGATTCTGTTATACATGTACAGTATATGTGAACATATATATTTTAAACAAAATTTTCAGCATTAATTTTCTGAAAATCTGAAAACTGCTTTTTACCTAATGAAAGATTTTAAGAAATATATAAAGATACCTTAAGAAATCCTCCGTGTTCATGGCTCATTGGAATATGTTTCAGGCTGATTGTGAGCCTTGGATAATAAACCTATAAATAATAATGCAATAAAACAAGTAGTAGTAATGATTTTACTTTGGTAATTGATCATTAAAATAAAGACATCTGAGAGGCCTAGAAGAAATTTCTTAGATATTAAGTACACCACGCATACTTCTCATGGAAATCAGTACCAATGCTTCTTGCTTAACCAATCCTCCATTTTCCTCTAATTCTGCACTGACCTATGAAGACAGTTAAGGCTGTGACTCAGTGGGAAAACTGATGTGTTGTGTCCCAGGTTCATAGAAGTCATTCTCAAGGCAGAGCTGAGAGATTGTCTTGAATCCTGCACAGTTGTTACCAGTTGAAGCAGATGTCACACAAATAAAAATTACTGTTTTAGCCAACAATTTTTGTGTATCCCAATAAACATTTTAAGCTAGAGTTCTGTTCCTTATCTCTTCTATGCTTTACTTTGGTAACACTATTAATTCAATGATACTCTACTGATGACTTTTAGAGGCAGTTATGTGTAGGAACTGGGGGAACTGTGAGTTCCAGTCCCACTTTAGTTACAAAGCCAACTGGGTGACCTGGGCCAGTCTCTTTCTTTCAGCCCTAGGAAGGAAGCAATTGCAAACCACATCCAAAAAACTTTGCTAAGAAAATGGCAGAGAATCATATACGATTGAATGAAAGAAAAAGGACTTTTTGCAAGACCTTAATGCAATCTGGTATCAATCAAGGTTATTATCAATTATGAGATACTCTATTATCCAAACATTTTACATTATAGTTTCTTAAAGTCACACACTACAGTTTAGTGACAAGTTCTCAAAACTGATGTCCTACTTTTTGGTGCTGGCTTGATAAATAAGAGACACTTATACAAAAGTTATTAATCATTGTCTTTATATGTGTCTAAGTGTGCATATTATGTGTGAGAAGAATGTCATCAGTGTAACCACTCCTTTTTACTAAGTGCTTACTGCTACAAAACATAAATGTTCCATATATAAAAAACATATAATTTGAAGTATTAAATATTTTTTAACCCTAGATATGCTATGACTTATCTAGGGAAAATTCACCATATTACTATTCAATCACTATATCCAATCAGTCGGGTTTCTATTGCAATTATCAACTGGGCCAATCAAGTTCCTACAGCTTTCAAATCACAAGCAGGATTCCCCAGTACTTGAAGAAAGTGGGCATTTCAAGTTGTAAACTTTACAGGTAGTCTTCAGGTTACAGTGCTAATTGGGACTGGGACTGCTATTGTTAAGTGATGTGGTCACAATGTCACATGACTACATTGCTTAGCAACAACAATCCCAGCAATCCTAGCTGCTGTTATAACCCCAAAATGTGTGGGTCATT
Source organism: Acrochordus granulatus (assembly GCA_032468055.1). NCBI lineage: Eukaryota > Metazoa > Chordata > Lepidosauria > Squamata > Acrochordidae > Acrochordus > Acrochordus granulatus. The sequence goes on from JANHZU010002004.1 coordinate 129,214, forward strand.
ATGCAGGAATCAGGGGAATTCTTAGGTGTGCAGGGGTGCTGCAGTGGGGAGAAGCTGGGGGTGGCAAGGTGCAGGCTGTGTACAAGTGTAGGGAGGTTGAGGGAAAGAGGGCATCAAGCCACATGAGTGCAAGAAGGCCAGAGGGTGTTGCATGTTGCACAATCACAGAACAGGGGAAACAGAACACCATGCAGCACAAACATAAGGAGGCTGGGAGGGCTTACAAGAGCAACTTGAACCTTCCCTGCTGGCTTCCCCATTGACTATGCTTATGGAAAGCTGGCAGGGAAGGCACAAATGGCAATCAAGGCCTAAGGAGCACTGCAACTTTTGTAAGAGAAAGTTGCCCAGCACTCAAATTGCAATCATACGACCCGGGGGGGGGGACCCAACAGCCAGAACTTTGTGGACTGTTTGTTAAGTACTACTCGTTCTGTGCTATTGAAAATTTGAATGGTTGCTACAAGAATGATTAGTAATCAAGGACTATTGTACTCATTAAAGTGATAGATTGTTCAAATAACATTACTTACAAGTCTCAACTTATAACCATAATTGGCAGTGGAATTTCTGTTATAAGTTATTGTGGTTCTAAGTCGTCATGTGATCAGACTCAATTTTATAACTATTTTTATGATGGTTTAAGTCAAGTCAGTGGGGTCATAAATCAAGTCATACAGCTGTAAATTGAGTTGTGCAATTTTAAGTGCAATTCCAGTTTAACCAATGGAGTTTTGCTAGAAATAGGCTGAAAGTGTTGTAAATTGTGTTCATATGATTGCAGGGCAGGGCAATGGTTTTAAGTTTGAATTTAGGTCGTAACTGACTTTTTGGGAGGCCATTGTTAATTTGAACCATCATTAAGCAAACCGTCATCTATTTAGAACTACTTGTACACTGACTTTCCCTATTGGGTATCCTTAATTTCCAGAATTCTTTGGCAGCTCTGACCAATGCTGATGAGGAACTCTGGAAGGTATTGTTCAGAATGGAGGGCACCAGGTAAGGATTCCTTCATTGAGGAGAGAGGAGGGGAGGGAAAAAAGGAAGGAAAGAGGGGGAAAGGGAGGAAAAAACAGACTAATGCTTTTCTTATAGTGTTCTATATCAGAAAGCTGTAAGAAAATTAGCATAATAAAAAGTCAAAGAGAAATGCAGTAGAAAAATAGAAACGCCCTTCCAACATTTAACAGGATGGAGATTTCAAATGAATCCCATTGTCCTTACATTCATTTGACTTGTATGATTAACATTTGGGGGAAACCGCAATGTATCCCGTAGCTATAATATATATGATAGTAACATAATCCTGAAGATGTCCAAGAATTATTTCACAAACTCACTACAATAGATTTACTTCTAGTCATATTCATCTGTACCTGTAATAATCTGTATGGTGTGCTCTGAAGCTCCAATTTTTAGTTTTTTAAAAAATGAAATGTATTTTATGCTCTGGTTTAATCTTTTGTTGCTTTCTAATGCAAGTAGGAAATTTGTCTGATAGATGGTCATCTTTCAGAAATGCTTCAGTTGATCTTACAATTCTATGATTGATGACAACTAATGGATTAATTTATTCTATTTCATAATCATTCAAAAGTATCCAGAGATAGAACTGTGTTGACTGACAGTCAACTGGACAATAATATGAGCTTTGCCAGTTTTGGAAAGTTGTTAGAAAGAATAATAATACAGATTCTTCATTCATCAAGAACTGATATTTAAATTTAGGCTGCCATGACAGTACCCTACACCACCTTCATTTAATGGAAATAGTCTCAGTCTAGTGCTGCACTGGATAGCTTTGATATACCAAATATGTAAATAAAACTTCCTATCGGCAAGCAGAGGCCGCCACATTCTCTCTAGAGCTTCAGAACGAGAATATGAGGAGGATGCAGAATTACAAAGAGTTTTCATTGTCTTCTGACGGCTGGTTGGTGTTCATGGAGGCGCTCCGGTAGTCTTCTGCCCATCTGTCCTACGCTATGGCTGTTACAGTCTTGACACTGCATGCTGTAGATGACACTTGCTTTTTTTTCTTGGGCTACTGAGCCTTTTGGTTGACTTAGCATGTTTGGAGGGCTTTAGTTGTTTTGTGTGGTATGATGATGCTACGTGGTTATAATAATCTGTTGGTGGTTACCGAGATGTTTTTCGTAGCTTGGGTTTTATCATAGTGCTCAGAAGGAATATGCAGTACAGGCAGTTCCTGGATAAAGAACAAGATCTATTCTTATGTCTTCCTTTAACTCACATTTGTATGTAAGTTAGAATTTGTACTTACAAATGGGCTGCCTATTACTGAAAACAGCAGACAGCTTTCTCCTTCCTCAAGCCAGCTAACTGCTGAAGCTGTGCAATATTTTCGTGGACCACCAAAACAGGCTGCATTTCGAAAACAGGAGACTTATCTGTAAATTCTTAACCAGAGAATAGTCTGTAGTTCAGCTGGAACAAGGAGTTACCACAGTAGACAATTATCAGCTGATTTCAGTTTGGATCTGGAGGTTTCACAATCCACAGCTGAACTCAAGCTACTGCATATTCAACTTTCTTGACCTACTGCTATACAGGTAGTCCTTCACAAATGGGAATTTCCATTGTAAGTTGCGTCATCACATGACTGGACCAATTTTATGACCATTTTTGCAGCAGTCATAAGTCTAGTCACATAAATCGAGTCACATGGCTGTAAATTGAGTCATGCAATCATATATGCAAATCCAGCTTAACCTATGCATTTTTGTGGGAAACCAGCAAAACACATTGCAAACCGCAGTTGTGTGACTGCAGGGTGCTGCAACTGATTGTAAATGCAAGGCAGTTGTCATATCCCAAATAGTAATCCTGTATCTGCAAGGACGTGGCAACAGCCGTATGTTCGAATTTAGGTTTTCAGAGGCCATCATTAATTTGAACTGCCATTAAGCAAACAGTTGTAAGTCAAATACTACCTGTAGTGAACCAGCATTTGATTACTCTCCACTTGCAATATTTATAAGGGACAAAATACATATTTACTCTATTTAAATCTATCTGCATAAAAGAATTACATGCTTTTACTATTTAAAATATTTTATATTCCTTCAAAGGCATCTTATAATAGTAACATAATAAATAAAATATAGGTAGTCCTTGAATTATAACCATGATTGAATCTTGCAAGTACCATCATAAGCTGTGATGATTTGTAAAGCAAGTCACAGAGAACCTGATTTTATGGCCATTATAAAATGGCCATTTTATAAAAAATGGTCATAAAATCAGGACCTGATTTTATGACCATTTTTGTGGTGTGTGTTAGTGAACACCACAGCCATTAAGCAAAACCATTGTTCACTACGGGGCAGTTTTTGCAAGAAACTGGAAGTAACGCCAATTTATTTATTGAATTAAACCCATCTTGAGCTTCTGGCAAAAACTTCATAAATTGGTCACATGCCCAGTGGGTGCTGCAAACAGCCACAAATGTGGGCCAGTTACCAAGCCCCCAAAATGTGGTCATGTGACCATAGGGGCAGACATTGAAACTTCGAAACTGGATCATACATCCCTTTTTCAGGGTCCAGTGTAACTTCAAATATTGTTAAGCAATAAGTTGAGGGCTACCTGTATTATATTGTATTATAAAAATACAATTCCCTGTTTCAGCAACTCTAAAATATTCATCTAATATAAATGCCTGTGTTACTTAAAGGACACAAGACTTTTTTTTCAGTAGATTTTTTTCCTTTTTAAATTTTCAAAATCGACAAGAGAATTTGGTGGTAAATCTGCATTATATTTGTTCCCTTTTTTGGAACAGGGTTTGAGATGCAAAACAAAGATGCAACTCTGTAAAAAAAATCTAAAAAATAATTACAAAAAAAATCAGAACAACTCAGTCTGAGGTGCTCTGGGGGTCATATGTAGGCAACCAAGAACTTAATTAATTAAAAATAAATTGGGACTTTTTTTTAATAAAGGCCATTTAAAACTAGGCTTTAAGGGGCCCAAGTGTACTTAATATAGGACATTTCATGAAGTGGGAATCTCAGCAGAAAACCTCTTGTACCCCATAAAGCTCCAGTACTAATCAATACATCTTTCCCAACCTAAATAACCTGTCTTACTGTTCCTGAGTTATTTACTAATCAGTGTAGAAAGGCTTATTTTCTCTTTATTTTACAATGCTTATAGTCTGCTTTAATCAAATCTTTTAAATCTTTAATAAATTGGAGAAGACTTAAATTGGACACCAAGGCAAACAAAATAATCTACAAGTGTGCCTGTATTTATCTATGGGTTGAGAAAGTTATAGAAAAGTAGTGGTAGTTTTTGATAGTAGTTTTCCTCAGTGGAACTAGGCCAGTGTATTTTTTGGCTCAATTCTATCTACTTTGTAGTAGTAATCAATGCTCAGTGGCACGCATTGGATATTTGATGGTTTTTGGAGTAAAAGAGTAAATGCCATTGCAAAATGTCTCCATTATGAATGACTATCTTGTTTCCATTAGTCCTTCTTCTTTGGTTCTGCATTTTCACTTACATTCTTCTACTGTACAGTTTTTCTTGGTACAGTTTTTCTTGGTTCTTTGCATCCAATATTTCAAGTCACTAAATACCTGCATTATTAGACTGAAAAAATCCCAAGTTACTGAAACCAGAATATATTTTTCTTTTAATCATGGTAGCATCTTTCACACTTTTTGCATTTTTTGTTTTATAAAACAAACTACCAAGTCCATATTTTGATTACATTTCACATATAACCATAGGGAAAAGTCATCAGGAAAGGAAAATCAATAGGCAGATAAAACAAGCCAAGTATCTGAGGCCTTAGGGAAATTTCTTGCAGTTGTTCATTTGGCCTAATGAATGAAAAGCAGTCTTGTTTACACATAACTTCTTCACTTACACTGATTTGAAGGGTTGAATTAGAGCTCACTGATAAAATGCAGGCTTTGCATATAGAAGGTTAAATTCCTGGAACCTTCTGCAAAGAGAATCCCATCTAGTAAGGACTGGGAAGGAACTCTCAATGCTTAGAAAGACTGCACACAGCATAGTGAACATATAGCTTCCAAATACCTTATATGTGAATTTCTCAAAACCTTGATCCTTAAGCATAATACTGCATGTAATTGGGTATTGTGTGATCCAGTTTTAAGAAATATAGGACAATCAAATACATATTCCTACATGTAAGAATGAACAGAGCATACAGGTTTTCTTGGGCACACCAGTAAATAATTCTGCTAATGTTGAAGACATTTGAATAAAATTAAGATGTGGGTTCTCAGCTGCTTTGAACTTATGATTTCCCCTTGCAAAGAATAATGAAGCAGCAGACTACATGTACAACAGAGGCTGCAAACCTCATTTCTCAACCCACAAAAATATAATCTGAATACAGTATAGCAAGCAGAGGAATGGCCAATGGAATACTGGTAGTACTCGATTTCTGATCATTTGTTCAGCAACTGTTAGACATTTGGAGTGTGCGGAACAAAATGATGGTTAAGACCAATCCCCATAGTCCTGGACATTCCAGCACTCCTCAAGTCATATGATCACAATTTGGGGACTTGCAACCAGTTTGCACTTACAAAACCAGTTTGCACTCACAGGGAATGTTACAAGTTGCTGGACTAAGTGTCTCCTGTCAGTGCACCCTCCTCCAGCCCCTCTAGGTTCACACCACTCATGAACACCTACACACCTTCCCTGACCCGTGCTGCACCTCCCCAACCTGTACTGCAACCTGATGCATACCACTCCCTTACCGACCCTCATGCACCCTCCCCAGCTCATGCTATCTCTTGCATACCCCCTTGAATCCTCTCCACACCATGACCTGCACACTTTCCCACATCCTCTCTAACCCATGCCTCTCATGCATATCCTTATGTACCATCCTGGATCCACACTGCAACCTCCCAAAGCTGCACCTCTTATGCCCCTTTCTCCCTCTCCAACTCTTGCCTTATACTTAGTACCCTCTCCCCTTCCTGCCCCCTTCCTAAACAATGCCACTCTCTCTCCAATCCATGTCTCTTGCATACCTCCTTGCTCCACCTCTCGATCCTTTTGCACTGTCTCCAACCTGCATCCCTCTTGCTCCCTCCCCCACTGGCAGCAGCCACTTATCTGCCTATTGGCTGAAACTTGAAACTTCTTACCAGATTTCCCATTGACTTTGATTGTGGGCAATCAGCAGGAAGTTGCCTTCCTTAACAACTATCGGATTCAGTTAAAAATGGCAACCAGGATTACAGGGATTGCTGTCTCTTAAGGGATGCGGTGGTGCTTTACAACCACATCTCTTAACAACTGAAATGTTATTCCCAATTATCATCATAAATAGAGATCTACCAAAAGAGTAAGAAGAATGAAAAAGAGAAATATTGCATACAGGGGTTCCTCTCCTTTTAAATTATTGAATTATGCATTTTGAATCATGATGCATATTGAGTCCTATGGATCAGGCCTTTGGACAACCAAGACTGATCAAATTTTATTAAAACCAGTTAGAAGGTCCTAGCAGTATATGTAGAATTACTGGCAATCCATGTTAGGATATAAGACATAATCAGTGAATATCAGACAAAAAAAAAACACCAGAGAATAATAGCCAGGGATGAAAGCCAAACCACAGGACAATGCATATCTGCACAATTGGAGAAGAGGGTCAAAGCCGCAGACTCAGAGCTGGAACACAAGCAGCACAAACACAGAGAGTGAGTCATAAGTTAAAGTTGAAACCTAGGACAGAGTTACATAAATGTATCTACTGTATATATGAGATTGGAAGACAAAGTATTTTAGAGCATAAGCTTTCTGGAAAGCAAAATATGGCTGAAACATGAAAGCAAAATATCTTTATTAGTAACTAATGAAGATAGTTTTAGAAATGTATTTTATATCTCAAGTCCCACATTAGTACTTATGTTTCTGACTAAGAGTACAAGATGAAATGCATCAATTGTGTATTACTGCACTTGGATGTTTACTGAAATTGCTGTGTTGTATTTTAGATAAATGCAAAATAAAACTATATCAGAAAATCAAAGTACACTTTTACATGAATCTCTCTACTAGACTGAAGCAAGTCATTTCATAAACTTTAAAAACAAGGACAATAAAACAATTAGTTTCTTAATTATAATTTAATTAATTATACCAACCCTTAAACCTGCATATTAGAATTTCCCCATATTCTCTTTTAATCCAACATTATAATATAAGTAGTGCTGGCCTAGAAACCATGAGACTGTGAGTTCTAGATCGCCAATGGGATGAAAGTCAACTGGGTGAATTTGGGCAGTCACTCTGTCAGCCCAAACCACCTAGATAAAATTATCTGGATCTTTTCCCATCTCAGGTCAGACCAGAGCAGAGCACTGAAACAGCATTGGTCATGCTTGTAGATAACCTTTGGAAAGATCAGGATGAGGGGTGCAACCATTCTGGTCCACCTGGACTTCTTAGCAGTTTTGACCATTGACCATGTTATCCTTCTGGACCTACTTCAGGAATTGGGAGCAAGAAATACTGTTTTGCAGGGGTTTCAGAGCTTGGAGGTTTTGCCTTTCCTCTTTAACATCTACATGGAATTGGTGGGGAAGGTCAGTACGCTGATGATACCGTAATACATCTCCACCCTTTGCCAGGCAAGTGATGCTGTTACAGTCCTGCCTGAGTACCTGAAGGCTATAAGGATCTATCTAGATGGGCAGAAACCAGCTTCAGCTCAACACCAGCAAAACAAAGTGGTTCTGGGTATTCGGCTTTCCAAGCCTGGGTGTTGTGTCATCTTTTTATTTTGAACTGGGTGGCATTTCCCCATACTGGAGAAGCTGGTGCACAATTTGTGGGTCCACTTATCATGGCTCCTGTTCAAGCGATGGCAGGCATGGCTAGGCGTGTCTTTGTATAGATTCACCTTGTCCTCCAACTGCACTCTTTCTTGGACCAGAAAGCCTTGCTTATACTTTGGTCATGTCCCATCTGGATTTACTGCAATGAACTCTATATAGGGTTACCTTTAAAGATCACCTGGAAATTAGAATTGGTCCAGAATATGGCAGCATGCAGTAATTGGTACCCCTAGGCTCACCCATTGTAACACTCCTGTTTCACAAGCTTTGGGTTTTCTTCCAAGTGCAGTTCAAAGTGCTGGTTATTACCTTTAAAGCCTTATATAGCACAGGACATGGTTATTTCAGAACTGCTTCTTCCTAGGGACATATGCCCATCCTACTAGATTGGATAGGGTGAGTACACTCCTAGTCCCGTACCTTAAATGTTGCCATCTTTTGGAACCTAGAAGTGTGCCTTTTCCATGGAAGCCCCTGCTATATAGAACACCTTTCCCCTTGAGGTTTGGCAGGGCCCCACCCTTTTAACCTTTTGAAAAGCACCCAAAACCTGGCTTTTCCCTCAAGTGTTGGGAGAGGATGACGTCAGTGAGATGAAGTTGAGGACTGCATGGAAAGTTTAGCTATGGTGCAGGTCTTTTGGTTTTAATATTTTAATGTAGTACATGTTACCTTATTTTGGTTGTGAGCTGCCCAGAGTTTGGTACAAAATGGGTTGCTACATAAATGTTTCAAATAAATAAACTCAATAAATAATAAAGCCAGTAATAAATAAGAACAACAAAATGGTTTCTCACACTGTGTTGGAGATGGTTCCAAATTTATCCAGACTTCAGAAATATTTATTAGGTGATATATGGGCTAATACACGAAGAGATCCTCACGAACTCTAGAGTTTCTCAGTCCTTTGAAGGTGATTGAATATTTGTGTGAAGTTTTTGAACAGATAGAAAATAAACTTATCAATGACCAAAATAAGAGAGACTTGAACTTGATAAAAAAAACTGTGACTAAGATGTCAGGTTTAATGAACAAAGCAATTTTATAAAAGCAATTTTTAATGATATAGAATTAAATTGGAACCCTGGGAATACAATTTACAATTTATTTGAGTAAGAGCCACTGAATTCAATGGAGCTCAGTTTTTTGAACTATAATATTATTTTACCTCTAAATAATTCCAATGCAATAGGTAGGTTCTACTTCTAAATAACTCTTTTTAGGATATGGAAATGCTTTCCCATAACTTGTAGAAAATTGTATGGCATTAGCTAATATATAGCCATGTCAGAACAGATACACACCTGTAGTTAGTTTTATTACATACATGTTCAACTGTCATTTATAACCACTTGATGTGTAGTTGAGAATTTGTCATCCCAATTTTAATTCTCAGTAGACATTTTGCTTTCAGTAAAATAAGAATCTTATTCAGTGGGGTACAATTTCTAAAAATATAAACTGAATGATTCTTAAAATAACCATAAATACATCTAATGTCATCCAGTAGAGTTCCACTTCTGCAATCTCAGTTTTCCTTATATTGTTTCTCTTGCAACTTCATTACTTCCCAACAAATAAAAATATGGGATTCTTTTTGAGGGGGTGGAAGGAGAACACTGAAAAACAGTGTGAATTAGAATTCCAACTGCCAGAGGTGTTGACACCCATTGGCAGATATATTTAGAGGTCTTAATATTCACAAACATTTCTAACTTTCAGTTTTCTATTGAAATAATGTATTAAATGAATTCTTGAAAAGTATTCCTCATTATGTTTTCTAGCAAAGTGAACCTGGAAAAAAACCTATCAGATTTTCTATGTTTAATTAGGTCATATATAGTACAAACTAGTCCAGTTCATATTTGTTCGGAATATCTCACAAGATCAATGAGACTTACTCATTATAAGCAATTAATAATCCAGTAATTTTATTTAAATTCTGTTCTGCTACTGAACTCAAATCTTAAAATACAATAATTAGGTATATTCCTGAAGCTCAGTTTAAAGGAACTGAACATATGAAGAAATAAGCATTGCAAACATGAGTAGCTGACCAAAAATGAAGTATGCATACAACTGCAATGTCATTTCTATTTCACATAAAGATATTTAGAAAACTCTTTGCTTTTTGCTTGTCTTGTATAAAGTTTGTGACAATATACATGCTGTGTAGCTCCAATTTAATCTGTTAAGATCATACTAAATTAAATTAGCTCAATAGTGATCTACACAAAAGTGCCTTCTTTCGATTTCTAAACAATTAGAATACATTGAAAATGTTAGTATGTCTGACGTTAGTACGTCTGATTTTTTCCAAAATGCCCATTAAAGTTTATAATAGATATTTCTTTACTATTTTTACAAAGAAACTGGATTGACTATACCATTCTACTGCTTACATTACTGATATTCCAACCAATTACACTGATTAGTACATATTATATTGTTGGGCCACTTTTTATTTTATCATTATATAATAATCTTGGTATCAGAGGTTGCAATAAATATTCCTTATGGAACACCTGTTTAATATGAAAAAATATAAGAAAAGAAATAATCTAATTACTAATATATTACTGGAAAAAGAAGCACATTGATAATGGTATATTTTCATACAATTACTAAGACACCATGCAGAAATTAGACCATTTAGTCTACTTTGAAAATTAAAACTCCTTTTTTACAAAAAGGATATCAAATCATCTTTTTCAAAAGATTAAGTAATGTTAGCAAAATCATAATATATTAAGTATCTCTATTGTCAAATATATTTTAAAATTTTACAGTAACTTATATTGGCATACAACATAGGTTTTTTTAAAAAAAAATCCTACTGCATATTTTAATGCATATGATATACTGAAAATGTCCTCTTGGTAAAAAAAGCCTTAATATATATAAGAAGATGGGCTGCAGGTTTCCATTCCTGAAAATGAAAAATCTACTCACAAGGGCTTTTCAAGTGCATTATTCACCGCATGGCAAATTACCAAAATCTCAATACATGCATTTTAAAGGTCAAGTCTGTGAATGTGTGTTGAAATAAGGATGCCAATTTAATTTTTTTTAAAAAAAATTAGAACATCCTTACCATTCTTGCAGTCTTTTAAGACTCAGAAATTCACTTTCTTCGTGTCAGCAAAATGAAAATTCTCTGCAAAAGATTGAAAGAAAAGAAAAACTCAAATCATGTCACTAAATAGGAGGCAACTTGCCCATGATTAAGAAAACAAACCAACAGTTAACAATAAAATACTTATAAAGTCCTTTGCTCATATATCCTTTCTCCATCCTGATTTCTTAAACTGTATACTGTACATTCCACAGGTTTAAACATAGCACAAAGGAGCTCAGGATACCTAGATCCACAAAAACAACCCTCCAACCAAAAACAAATTTGCTGTAGTTAGCATATTGGACCCACACTTCTCTGAAATGCAGCATGGATTCAGACTATATCTACTTGAAAAAAAGACAAGGCAAAAAGATTGCTTTCTGTGTCAGCTGCATAGCTTCTCCATTGTTCTCAGACATACTACCAGCTGTCTTCCCTCTCATTGAAGATTGCAGGATTACAATCACACTTTCAAAACGTAATAGCCTAGAGAGGGAATATTTTTGGAAATGGCACTTGCATTACATAACCTACCTCAAGCACTAAATGCATGCTTACACCTTTTCTCTGAGAAAAGACTATTAA
>JANHZU010002005.1:82626-95640 GCA_032468055.1 Acrochordus granulatus
ACCTCTGGCAGAGCTCTCATCTTCTTCAGAGCACACAAGCCCCCCAACCACAGAAAGGTGGTGCCTCACTGGGGGGTATACAACACTGAGAAGCACCATTACTGATTGTCCAAGTACTGGATGTAATTTTCCGTAGACTCACCTGTTGCTTCTTATCTGTTACAAAACTGATTATCCACTTATAGATATGTGCAAGCACAGTGAGCTGGGTCAGTTTGTAGTGAAGAATGGGTGGGATGAATATGTTAAATGCTGAGCTGAAGTCCATAAAAAGGATGGGTGGATAAGTCCTTGGGAAGTTATGATGTTGCAGGATATAATGCAGTGTCATATTGACAACATAATCTGCTGATCTGTTTGCCTGACAGGCAAACTGCAGAGGATCCAACAGCAAACTGCAGAGGATCCAACAGTGGATCCAACAGAGGATCTGTGATGATTTTCAGATGGGCCAGCATCAGCCTCTCAAATACCTTCATGACTTTGGATGTGAAAGCAACATATCTATAATCATTCAGTCCATTAATGGAGGCTTTCTTAGAATAGGGATGATGGTAGAATGTTCAAAGCATGAAGGGATGTAGCACAATTCCAGTGATCTATTGGAAATTTGTGTGAAGATAGGGGCCAATTACGCAGCATAGGTTTTCAGGCAGGAAGAGGTTATATCATCTGGGCCGGGTGTTTTTCCAATTTTTTCTTTTTGAAGGAGATTCTGGACATATTTTTTCAGAATCAACAGAGGTGGGGCCAAGGAGGAGATGAGATCCTGGAGGAGGGAGGGATGTGGTTGTAGAGGAAATATCTGCTGTTAATAAGACTGAGGTGGGGTTGTTAGTGGTAGATAATAGTAACTGCTTCTCAAACCTGCAGTGGAACATGGTCATCTGCTAGTTGATGGCTTCCCTTAACAGAGGGTGATGGACTCCTGTAGCCAATGATGTTCTGTAGGCTTCTCCACACAGAAGTTGTTTTTTTGGCTTTTCAGAGTACAGTAGTTCCTTTTTGCTATCCTGATCTCTTTAGTCAGTGTATTTCTAATCTGGTTATACAGGATCTTATCCCCTTTCCTGTAAGCTTCTTCTTTGTCACAACAAAGCTGCTTGAATTTCACTGTAAACTCGGTCTTATTGTTGTTGTATGTGTGCAGAGCTTTGGAAGGCATGTAGGTGTCTTTGTAAAAGCTTATGTATGATGTCACAGTATCAGTAAATTCATGCAAATCTGCTGAAGCAGCTTCAAAGACAGACCAGTCCAGGCAATCAAAGCAGGCCTGCAGCTTTAATTTTGCCTTAAATTTTTGCCTGAAAGCAAAATTTAATTTTGCTTTAAGTTTATCAAGTGGCACACAAATAAACCTGTTTGAAAATCAACATGCAGAATCTTAGCTTTAACTCATTATGTTGCCATTTCTGAGATTAAATTGACAAAGAAGAGACTTTTTTTTGAGGGGGGAAATGTTATGGAACATTATATAATATAGTATATTGCTCTGGTTTTCTTTCATTATTATTTATGTGTATCACACCTTTATCACTTTTATAAACTCAAGATGGTGAACTTATTTAACACAACTTCCTCCTCCTATTTTCCCCACAACAGCAACCCTGTGACATGGGTTGGACTGAGAGAAAGTCACTGGCCCGAGGTCATCCTGCTGTTCTTCATGGCTCAGGCAGGATTAGAATTTACCTTAACCACTAAACCAAACTGGCTTTCAATATATTTGATTATTGTTCTTTAACACAGATAATTCATACAATAGAGAATCTTAATGATACAGTACAGTATACAGGATCCAGTAGAGGGAGGCGGCCAATAAATTTAAATAAAGAAATAATAGAGTTTTGTTGGCAATAAAAAGAACAAGATCAAAATGGGAATGAGGATAGGACCAGGGTTGAGGAAACTGATATATACTCCAGAGTAATTAGGAAAGAGGTCATATTACCACTCCTACTTCATCTGCATAGACAAAATGAAGGCAGTGGATACTTCTTCAGGAACAACATCTTAAAGATTGCTACATTCATTATTGCAAAAGCTTCCATGGATCTCAGATGATTGTGAAGTAGATACACAAATGCTCATAATCCACAAAACTTGTGCAATAATAAATGTGTGCATTTTTAAGGTGCCACAAAGTGTTTGAAGCAAAAAGCTAAAAAGGCTGCCTTCTGTAAACTTTTCAGATGCAGCAAAGGAGAAAAATGTTGGGAGATTCCCAGAAGATTCTTCTAATAGGAAGAAAGAAATCTAATAGTCCTAGCTATAAGCTACAAATCATTAAAACGGAAACAGTGAGATTCTTTCTGGTGGCTCATCCCATCACCGGTGAAATTATTATACGGTTTAAAAGTTGTTCATTGGAAAGTAATTTCTACCCAGCTTAAGCATGGAGGTAAAATGCCATTGCCCCCACCCTCTGGAATATTCTCCACCCACAGGCGAGGCAGACCCCCACTCTCCTGGCCTTTTGCAAATGCTCGAAGACCTGCCTCTGCCGGCTCGCATGGGGCCCACAGCCATGGAGCTGGTTCGCACCTGAAACCCCTTGCCCACCTTTTTAATTTTAAGTATCATATTCTTGTTTTTAACTGCTTTTATTATAATATTTATGTAGGCTTTTTTGTTTTTATGGCTATTTTTACTCTGCCCAGAGTTGCTCTATGAGAGAGATGAGTGGTTTCCAAATATAATAAACAAACAAACAAACACTACTCCAAATAAGCATGAAGTAGATATAACTAACATAGTGTTTCTCCTGGGCATGGCACCTAAAGAGGAATTTCAATTTTTCAAATAATATCTAAAGAGGAACAGTAGATCAACAGATTACTGTAACTATGGAGACAAAGAAGAATTGCAAAGACAGGAGAAGAACAGAGTTTTGCTTTGTTGCTTATATGGCTTCCACTCAAAAAATTCTCCTTGCTTTCCCCAAGATGGCATAAAACTCCCTTTTCAAGTTCAGCCACTTCTTCAAACATATCATGTTTGCTATTTCTGACTGAAGTGATTATTTCTACTGTGCTGCTTCATTTCAGTGCTCTCTCTGAAGAATTTGGAGCTCTTCTTATATAGCAAGTCCTTGATTGCCAGTGAAAGAAAGCACTGGAATGGGCTGAAGGCAGACTCTGCATAACAGCATTGTTATATAGATGAACCCAAATGAATAATTTACAGATGAACCCAACTCATAGATGAACCCAAATGAATAATTTCCCTGTGTGGAAGGAAAAAGAAGATCTTGTATTATAGCAGCTTAAGGATGAAGGTTTTTGGTCAAACAAGAGAGAACTGAAGAACGAATGTGCAAAGTCAGCATACAAATGCTGTTAAAGCTTGATGGAATGGCATGACGCCAGCTATTGTTGAAAGAAAGACTAGAGGAGGGCCCTGAATGTTAACTCAGTACACCAGTGGAATTGGCTTGATGGGCAAGCTCTGAACAAATTATTTGCATAAAAGGAAGAAAAAGAAACTTCAAAATAAATGAGATAAATCAAGAGGAAGGGCATAAAGAAGTAATAAAAGCAGAATAAGACAGCAGATCATATTGAATGAAGACATATTTTACAAAGATCTCAGTTTCAAAGAGGATGGGATAGAGCCATAATGGGAATAATCATCTATTTATCTTTAAGAAAATGACAAAGAAAAACTATTGGTTTAAACATTGCATAATGTTTTTAATATATTTAGAAATAATTACTGTGATCTCAGTAGGAATGCAATACATCTCCCAGTAGAAAGGAACAGTCTGTCAACTAGATGCTGCTGTTATGTCTTTAAAGTGGACTTGGGAGGGACAAACTTTCAAAGACAGAATATTTTGCAATGGAAGATGGATTTCTGTAGAGTAGCTATAACTTGTAACTAAAACATATTTATAGTTCATACCCATGTCATAATTTGCTAGTAGAGTTCCAAGCTGAATGCTTTATCCTTCTGTCATATTATAAAATCAGCATCACAGTTAAAATAAATAAATAAATCTGAATTAGAGATAGCAATAACAAGGGGGATTGTTTTAAAAGCAAGCTCCCAAAGAGCCCACTGAAAAACATATTCTTTGGAGTTGAAAAGGAACATTTCAATGGGGCCTCCTTACCATGGAGTCTGTGTTGTCTTGGTGCCATCATCAGCAAGATAATTTTGCCCATCTCTGAAGAAAACTTGGGAGGGAGGCAAATATAAAATGAACTAGCTATTCCTCACTTGCTGTCTTCTAGATGTGATCACAGCTCTCATAATTGTCAGCCTTCATTCCACAGGATAGGGAAGATTGACAGTACATGATTGCAGGCATTAGAGAGGCTGTATTAATACAGTTTCTCTAGTAGTGTTGTTTTCTAAGAATCCCCAACTGATCTTTAAATAGTTCTGAAGAAAGCTTTTGAGTGAATGAGTGAGTTAGTTTTAAGTTTTCAGGGTTGATGCAAAAGTAGTTTAAAGGAGCTTCTCAGAAATGTACAGTGACTAGTTCCATTCCAGATCTCCAACATAGTTTTGGAGAATGGTGTCAAAAAGTACTGTGAAAATTGTGGGGAGCAGTTTCTAAGAATAAAAATGTGAAAGATTTCCTTATGCTTTTGACAAAGTCTACTGGCCTAGGGGAAGAAAGTGAATTGGAAAAGATCAACGGCTTTGATCTTTGATCCATCAAAAGTCCATTAACAAGGATTTCATACAATGAAAATCAATAAACCAGACATTTCTTAATTAAGCAAAGCCAAAAGGAGAGAGAGAAAAGATTGGATTGCTTCTGAGTGTCAAGGAACAAAGTGCCAAGTACAAAGAAGATAAAAGTAGTCATCTTTTTTTTATAAACTAAATGTATGGGCTCTTTTTAGAGAATATTTCCTTATTCTTTAAACTAAACTATTATAATCTATTCTTGCCTTAGGCATGAAACCAGTCTGGATGACTTTGGACCAGTCACTCTCTCTCAACCCATTACATCAAGCATGGGTGATATGCCAGCTATTCATTCCTTGTTGCAACCAATAGATCAACACTTGGATGATCTGAAAAAAGTGGACCCTGCACTTGCCGGAAAATGCTAGGATAAAGAACTGTTATAAAGCTATTTGGAGATTATCGGGGTGGAACTTATTTTACAATCAATGAACTATAAAGTATTCTTGATGTTCTAATCAAGTCACACCCTAGCAGAAGGATACCATGTTCCAGAGATGATCTACAGTACTGTGCAAACGTCTTAGGCCAGCACCCATTTTGTTTTACCGAAGTTTTAATAACCATCCATAATTATTTTTTGGTTTCTGTATTAAGTTTCAAATAGAAACTACAAGAAATATATACACAAAATTTAACAAACACAATTTTCAGAACAAAATGGTTTCTTCAGGCAAAAGTCAGTATTAAATACTTGCCACTTTAGCTTATGAAAGCCATTTTTCTGCTTTTTCTCGTTTTTGAATACTGCATACAAATTTCCTGTTTTTTCTGGTTGTATTCTAATGAAGAGACTGAGACATAATTCTATATGGTCATTATACAACTGCTAAAAGAACAGATCTAATGGTGGCCTAAGTCTTTTGCACGGTATTTTATTGTCCCCAGAGTTTGACTTGCAGTCATTCCAATCAAACAGAGAATGGCTTGGCCGCCTTTTCAGGGTCTTCTGAGTTTTACCTTAAAGATACAGGCTGGATACCACCATAAGTAACCTTCAGACTTCTGATTTCGTACTGCAACTAACATGCTCACTTCAGAAAACGCTTCAGGCTAAATGAGGCCAAGGCACTGAAGAGCTTCACACACTGAATCCAGATCTATTCTGTGTCATCTTTTAAATCAGAGCTGTACAAACTGCAGCCCAAGAGTTCCTGAAGTCCATACAGGTTATTTAAACTGCATCACATGTTACACTTTCACTTTATTTGGAAGTGGGGAACTTCCAAGTAAGAAAAATCCAAGTAGTAAAAATCTAAAATAAGCCTGAAGCTCACCATTCTGTGAAATCTGTCTGTCTGTCTAAGTGATACATCTGGAAAACCATAGGCTTATCCAGACGTATCACTTAGCCTCACTCACTGTAACTTTCATTAGGTTATTAAATGTAACTCCAAGCCATGAATAGGTTGCTTATCTTTATTCTAAATACCTTGTCAGACTAAAACAATTACCATTAACAGAATTGTATCCTGAGTTGTTATTGTTGTTTTTAAAGCCAATAAACTATATTCAACTTCCTGGGAGATGCTATTAAATTGCCCACTTTTTAAAATAGTGGGTATCCATCTCCCTATAAACTGTGATTCAGAGCCAACAACATCAAAATTGAAGCATGGCCCTGTTATTTTACTTCCAACAGCCATATTAGGATTTCTTCCTCATCTGCCTGTTGACAGAAGCCATGCAAGGAGGATTTTTAATTTCTTTTTCTAGATTGCAGATGACTGGATCTTATGACTCAGACTAATTTTATTGTCTCCTCATTGGTTTGCCATATTTATATGAAAACAAACTATACAAGAAGTGCCACAACAATGCAATCAAATCTCTGCTTCTGATTAACATTAGAAAAGATGGATCTTCATTTGTATCTCTGTGGTACTATTTTAATCTCACCATGCTTTATAGACATCCTGTTCTCATCTACTGTAAGTGAATCACCTATTTTTTTCCTAACACAGAGAAGATGATATTGCCTGTCACATTGCTGTTAAGATGAGGAATCTTTGAGAACACAACCATAATTTTATTTATTTGATTTATATCCTCTAAGAGTTCGAAGCAGTACCCAGGATACACTTCATTTTTCTCTACAATAATAACCTTCAAGGCAGGCTTTGAGGGGTCCTTCTCCTTGGAAATTAATCAAGTAAACCTAAAATCTGAGAGTCTGGGCCCTGGAAATATACATTGCACACATAAATTGTAATTAGCTAAGGATTAATTTGCTAACAGTCAGACAGGCAAATGAAAATAAGTACAGCAGAATTCAAATAACCACACTTAGCTGCTGGTATAATTCTTTCACCTGTCCAAGAAAGGAAAAGAAAACCCTCCCACAATATAAATTTAAATTGGGCTTTATTCCAGTTGACATCAATGTCTGCTACAGTGAATGTCTATTAGATGTAATATACAATACACATACCCACAAACCAAGTGAAAGGTGATAATCACAACCTCATTCCATTTAAATATTAATCTGGATATTCCTTGAAACATACAGTCAATAGAAATACATTATTGGCTCCCATATTTACATTTGGTGCACAAGCTTTAAATCCATTCTGTTATACTGCAGGAGATTTAGAATAAATTCTATTTTTAGCTCTCCTCAATCTGGTGTCTTCCAGAAAGGAATGGGAAAACTCTAACTTCTGGCATTTTGAACCAGAAAGGCCATCCCAAATTCAGTAAAGATAAAAGATTTATTAAAGAAATAAGCTTAACTCCTTATGAAATGTCTGCAAAAACATACAGGTGCATGGGAACTGGATTCAGAGGAACAATATATTGTATTTAAGGAACAATTTGGATCTATCTGTAAATGTTGTATGTGTAGCTATATGTATGTATGTATATGTTTCTCAGTAAGTTATTTAGGAGACAATACCCCATATGCCTTCAGTGTATTTTACTCTTGCCAGTTCTTCAACAAAGGGTCCCTGTTATCTATCATGTGGGCCTCAGACTTCAATTCTACTTTCAAAGCACATTTGTTTTCTTCCAATCTCAGTGGGGTCAGTGAGACACTGATGTCATAAACAGAAATAAGTGGATGAAGTTGACATAATGAGAGTACTGTCATATTTATTGCTGACATACTTTCTGAGTTCCATACTGTAAGCTGATACGAAAGCAACATGGGAACTATTGATATTGCTCTATTTAACCAGTTCTTACAAGGAAGTAATAAATTGCAATTCTGTGAATGTAAAATGAAATGGCCTTGTTTCCAGGTCCCCATTTAAACAGGGAAGTAGGAGGATGGAGCAGATTCTTGCATGAACTGTAAGTATTTGTTAAGATTTGCACTGAAGACTGTCATATATTTTGTTTTAATTTTGTTCTGCAAGCAGGAGAGCTAGTAATTTCTGTTTATAAAATTATATTCCTGTAATGTAGAATTGGATAAATGATCCATGGAATGAATATAGGAATAATCAGAAAATCCATTGTTTTCTTTTACATTTTTAAAAGCTCTGATGAAACTGATAAATGATTTTTTGTAATATGTGTGTCATATCTAACCTTCCCTGAATGTTTCTTTTAAAAAGAATTCTTGCAAAGCAGAAATATAAAAAATGATTTGTGAAATGAATAGAAAATGTTAAGAAACAGAGAGTCCTGTCCATATTTTCTTAGCATTTTAAAACTAAACCAAATGAAATAAACTGGACAAAGTCTCATTGCACAGTACAGCCCATAGCTTTCCTCCTTTTAGATCAACTTGATTTTTCCCTCTTGATCAAGAAAGAAACTGAATGTTTAAACATTCTAAATATAAAGAAAGGTGGAAAATTTCTGGACTGGATTGGAATTATTATTATTTCTACCTAAGGGAGGCTGGAACTCACTGTCTCTTGCTTTCTATGTCAGCATTTTAGCCACTACACCAAATTGGTCTATTTATCAATTGTGGTATTTGGAAAATCATTCAGGAAGACCAATAGTAATATTTCAATTGTTGATATATTTTTTCATGTTGCTGGTTCTTGGCAGAGCTGCCACTTGCTACCTTCATTAGCATCAACTTTCATTAGCATCAACTTCATTAGCATCAACTTTCATCATTATAGCCAACTTTCGCTATAATGAATATAATTTCTGCACTTAATCTTCAGATAGCTTTGCATTATTTATCCAAGCTTTCTCAACCTTAAGATCATAGATCCCAGAATTCCCAACCAGAATGGAATTTGCTACTATCAGCTATGCTGATGGTCCTTTAAAAAAAAGGATGAGAGGTTCAAGCTATCTATGAATACTATTTTTAATCACTGATTATAATTAAAACAGTCTATTTATTAGACTGCCTTATAGCATTATTAAATTATTATTAAATTGACAGTTGCTAGGCTACAGTATTACACTCATACCATGCTTGTAAGATTCTTGATTGCGTTATATTCATAAGGATTATGCTTCCAAAATTCTTGAATGGCAATAGATTTGAGAAGGTTAGTCTGTACTGAGAAGGAATGACTCAAGATTTCAGAGTGTTGCTGCTTGATCTTAAAAAAATAAAGAAGGTAGAGGTTGAATGTGAGTACTTCTTCAGGCAAAACATTACACATACCTGATCTCTGCTTCATTGCCATAAGAAAAAAAACTTTTTTGTTTCCTTCTTGGTGATGGGTTCAGAACTGATCTAAGAGTGTGTCAGCCTAAATAGCTAACAGTGAAGGCTTCTCATATGAGCTTTCAAAACTAATCTGCAACAGCAGACTGAATGTTGACATATTAATGACATTCCAAAACAAGAGGACTAGAAAATCAGGGAATGCACTGGTATTTGTCATTAGGCAATTATGTGCTTGCATCATTCCCACTGAAAAAAGAGAAACATGAAAGTGAACAGAAGAGAAATAAGGAGTTCTGAACAGTTCAAAAGAGGGTGATTCCTGCTGAGGTTTGGCAAATAATGTTCAAAGACTAGATGCCTATTTCACCTCAGTCACGGCCATAGGTCTCCCGCGGCCTTTGTTTCCTACCTTATTCATGCAACTATATTCACACAAACTCTTACCAAATAAATGTACTCCATAGAAAAGTCAACTATGTGCCAAGTTCAGTTTAATTGATGGTTCATGTCATGAGAGCAATACAAGTTTATAAATACTGTATCCCCATTCTGCCTTGATCTAATGCTGTGAAAGCAGGACAAAAAGTATTCTTGCTTGAAGCCAAATAAATATTGGGCAAAAATATTTTTTATTTTGTTGTTGTTTTAAAAAGTTCTGCTACAGTATGTATGTAGTTTACAATGAAATCTGAACTGAATATATAAAATCAACACCTCTCCTAAAATGTAATCTATAGAAGTGGCACTTAAAATAGCTAGTTTGGGGGAGCAAAACAATAAGAAACTATATTTTTACCAAGCTGAATCTTCTTTGACAAATAGTTGCAATTGCCAGGTTCCTTAACTAACCATGTATGTATATCTGAATTATATAAGCCAGTATAAACTGATTTTTGTTGGGTGGATACAGTCAATTAACTAGGAGAGCAGTAAATACTTAGGAGGGATAACTCATCACCTATTACTCTTTGGAGTAATTGCTGATGAGCTATCAAGCAGATTAGATAAAATATCTGGTTTTCTATATACATTACTGTAGAAGTGGGGAGCATTTGTTTTCTTTGAGATAGTTATTTGTATTTCATTGGTTTACTGTGGGTCAATACAGAACTTAAACATTTATTTTATTTTTATTAAATTTATCTGCCGCCTAACTCGCTGCAAGTGACTTATGAAATTATAAAGGCAGGAGCAAGTAGTTCACTGGTGATTGCTACTGAGGTTGAAGGTGAAGGCAATCAAAAGAGTGGGAAATGTTACTTCTTGCCAAAACTAGACAGACAATTGAGTTTGATTAATTAGCTATTCTCAATTAGCTATCCTTGCTGACAAGAGAAGCTTAGCTTGCGTGGAAAGGATGGCTAGCTAAATTTATATCTGCACTCTTACATAGCATGGAGATGATTTCAGCTTCTAAATGATAGAACCCCCCCCTTTCTGTCATTGTCATAAAAGAATCACTTCACCAGCTGGGAAATGATATTTTTTTATTGTATCGGAATAGTACAGAGAGCTCCCATTAGCAGTGTTAACCTCCATTTAATTATCCAGAGTTATCTGAGTTTTTTAGTTTTATAATTTAAAAACTAGTCTCCTAGTTCTTAAATTATATCTATCCAGACCCAGCTCTAGGCTAACGCAGAGTAGATACCAGTCTAATTTTAGGAATCCCCAAAACTGAAGACATTTCTGAAAAACACAATGAAAAAAATATAAAACAGTAACAGCACACTCTGTGAGCCAGCACATCTATTCAAGGATTAAATATAATTTTGTAGTGTAAATAGGGTGAAAATCTCTGAGAAAAGAAAAAAAAATGAATGTGTTTCTGGGAAAGATTGAAGGCAAAAGGAGAAGTAGATGGCAGAGGATGAAACGGTTAAATTGAATCATCGATGCAATGAACATGAGTTTCAGCAAATTCTGGGAGACAGTGGAGGACCAGTGTGGTACAGTCCATGGAGGCAAGAAGTGTCGGACATGCGTTACTAAAATATCTATTCCCTCCCTATATTTATCATAAGTTTTAGCAATTGGTTTTCCAATTTCAGTAAATATTATCCCACATTATTCCAAACCTTTAACTGAATGCAAACAGCACAATTTACAGATTTGCCCCAGATATCAGGACTAAAGTACTTAATGGTGGAATAGGTGTGATAATATCTTCATCTATATGATGTTATTTGACATCATTGTACTTTGTTGCAGATGTCATTCAAAGAGTCCAATGCTAATAGATAGATGAAAGATAGACAGACAGACAGACAGATGGAATAGCTCTCCTGACTACTCCAGAAAACATAACAAATGAAGAGAATTCCCACCCACCACTCAGATCAACTGTACTTCATTCCAATTAATGTTGCCACCACCTTGGATTCATCATGAATCTGTTGTGATTAAATACCCAAATTCAGTTCCTGAAGGATCCAGAGAACAATTGTTTTTATTGCTAATCCTCAAGTATATAACATTCTTCAATAACCAGCGGCATCCTCAATAAAGGTCATTGGCTTCAAAATGCTTTAAAAGAGGGCATGACTTTGACCGCCTAGTCACAGCTGCCATTTTGAGGCCACGAACTGCTACAGAAGTTAATGATCTTGCTTACACAATTCCCATTCTTTTGCAGTATATTGTGAGAGACAAACTGAGGCAAAGTGAAAAAAGATGAAGTCTTTAGGCAGTGAACATTTGGAATTTGAAATTCACAGCATGCTTTATATTGAAGAATAACTGAGGAATAACTTTTTAAAAAACTTTTGAAACCCTTTGTTTCAGAAAAGAATGAAAAGATTTTAGAATTTGAAGCTGTTCATAATGGATTTCAAGCAGGGGTTCTTTAGAAGATTTGTAAAAAGGATTGTGAAATGCAGAAGACAACTGGCTCAAAGCAACACCAGGGTGGACTATTGGAGTGACATTGGGGTATCTCTGTGTGATGTTAGGCGTTTGCTGTTTGATATGCCAATTAAATATCTGTTGAATTCAGTAATATTGATTTGTAGCTGGCACATTACATACATGAATGTTTTGGGTGTATTATGAATACTGAGTTTTTCAAATATCAATTATTAGTATTTTAAGATATTTTAAATATTGGTAATTATTTAAACTTAGAGATTGTTGTATTATCATCTCTGTACTACAAAAACTTGGAGGTTATTTTTGTTATATACAGTGGTACCTTACAAGATGAGTAACTCACAAGGCAAGAAACCCGCAGGACGAGCAACAAATTTAATCAGAAAATATTCCGCTAGACGAGCCGTAACTCACACGACGAGAAACCTTCGCACGATAACTTCTGCATCATCAGTCAGCGCGCTCTGTATTTCTCGTTCAGGCAGCGACTCCACACGAGAGTTCTGCCGATGCTGCCACGTGCAGTTTACTGCGCGCGTGCGTACGTTTTGCTGCCGCATAGCTTACTCCATTGTTGCACAGCCAGCTAGCGCACGCACGCACGCACGTTCTGCCGATCGGCCCTCGTGTTTTACTCATTGTTTCACAGGTGGAAAGGCGCGTGCAAATGGAAGGCGATAAAAAGAAAGCCATTCAGGTGGACCTGAAGAAAGAAATCATCAAGAAGCACGAGAGAGGTGTGCGTGTGACTGACCTTGCAAGAATGTACGGCAGGTTGACGTCGATGATTTGCACCATCTTGAAGAAGAAAGAAGAGCTAAAGGGGCTAGATCCAGCCAAAGGAGTCACCAGAAGAG
>JANHZU010002006.1:0-10955 GCA_032468055.1 Acrochordus granulatus
TCCTGCAGCAAATCAAATCTGAGTGCTCTTTGGAGGGACAGATATTGAAGCTGAAGCTCAAGTACTGTACTTTGGCCACATAATGTGCAAAGAGGACTTATTGGAAAAGACTGTGATGCTGGGAAAGATTGAAGGGAAGAGGAGGAGGGGACAGCAGAGGATGAGATGGATAGATGGCATGGTCAGTGTGATGGGCATGTGCTTGGGTGGACTTTGGGAGGCAGTGCAGGACAGGGAGTCCTGGCGTAATGCAGTCCATGGGGTCGTGAAGAGTCGGACACGACTGCGTGACTGAATAACAATACATACACATATACACATATATATGCAGTACTGTGAAAAAGTCTTAGGCCACCACCTACTTTGTTGTAGCAAAGATTTAATGCCCATCCATAATTATTTTTCAGTCTCTATATTAAAACAGAAAATACAGGAAATGTATATACAAAATTAAACACAATTTTTAGAACAAAATAGCCTCTTTAGGCCAAAGTCAGTATTAAATACTAAGACATAATTATATATAGTAATTATTCCATTGCTAAAACAACAATGTTGGTCTAAGACTTTTGCACAGTACTGTATGAATATATATAGATATAAATTATTTCTTTGTGTATCATTTTGAGTGGTGTCAGGAAGGGGCAACAAATTCTCGTTGTTTGTTTATGTGTGTTGCCAAAAGGGTAGAACCTCTGTTTCTCAGCAGCATATGCCATTTTTACTTTTTTGACCCCCTTTCCCTGCAGAGGCCCCTGAGCATTACCAAAGCTCTTCACCCCAAAGGAGCTGCAGATGGAACATAGCAGTATAGACTCTTCTCATCAGCCAACTGGTTCAAACTGGCCTGTTGCCAAGAGGGCAACACATTACAGATGGTCCATGACTTACAACCATTTGCTTAATGACCATTCAGAGTTACAGAAGCACTGAAAAAAATGACTTACAACTGGTACTTGCACTCACAACCATCACAGCACCCCTGTGGTCACATGATCAAAATCTGGGTGCTTGTTAATTGGCGTGTATTTACAGCAGTTGAAGCATCTTGGGGTTGTGTGTTCATCATTTGTGATCTTTCCAGGGGGCTTCCAACAAGTAAAGTCAAAGGGGGAAGCCAGATTTACGTTATCAACCACCTGATTCACTTAAGAAATTGCACTGATTCACCTAACCACCATAGCAAAAAAGGTCATAAAATTTGGTGACTCACTTAACCACCTTGCTTATCATTGGAAATTCTGGCCTCAGTTGTGGTCATAAGTCAAGAACTACCTGTACTTCATTGCACAGAAGAAAACAGAACTGCCTCCTAGGATGACTGCTGGTAACAGGGTGGGAAAGAGTCTAGAAAGGAGTCTCTGCAGGTCACCACCCTTCTTTCCACCTGCCCCATTTTGATCCTCCCTGCTCCCCAAAAGCCCACTTAAATCAAGCCCTCTGGATAGCGCTCCACCCTCCTCATCCATAAAAAGTTTGCAAACTCCAGGATCTTGTAGAACTAATTCC
Source organism: Acrochordus granulatus (assembly GCA_032468055.1). Taxonomy (NCBI): domain Eukaryota; kingdom Metazoa; phylum Chordata; class Lepidosauria; order Squamata; family Acrochordidae; genus Acrochordus; species Acrochordus granulatus. The sequence goes on from JANHZU010002006.1 coordinate 1,510, forward strand.
TTTCCTTTAAAAAAAAAAAGGCTATCGAGACTCAAACCTTTGGGAAAGAGGACCTATTATGGAAGCCCTTTGATTACCTGAGTTTCTTATTTTTGCACATTTCTCAGTATTTCTGTTTTAATGCAATAACCAGGCTAAGGCACAGCCTTCCAAACAAGATGGTGTTTTAAGGTGGACACCAAGAAAAGCATCTAACTAGATGGCAAGAGCTGGTGGACAATGAAACTGACAGCTTCCCCAGAAGGTGCCTTTGCTGCAAGTCTGTCAATTCAGACATGGCTCTGCTTGGGCAGATGGTTGGACTGGGTGTCCTCCCAGATCTCTTCTAACCTTTCCATTCTAGGATTCATACTCACTGCATATTTCAATAAAGGCAGTTTCATTCCAGTGACATGTAGCAGGGCAAGCAGTGCCCTCTGCTGGCCTGCTTCTTCCTTGCAACCTTCAATGGCCACCCAAAGACTCATGCTTTTTGCTCCAATCCAAAAAACGTGGAATTTGCTTCTTGCATCCCTTTTCTTTTCGCTATACTCGGCTTATGACCACAGCTGGGAGCAAAATTTCCATTGGTAAGCAAGGCAGTTGTTAAGGGAGCTGGGCCCCAATTTTTTATGAGCTTTTTTGCAATTTTTTATGAGCCTTTTTGTTGTTAAGCAAATCACTGTAGTTGTTAAGTGAACTATGCGGTTGTTATGAGAATCCAGCTTCCCCCATTGGGCTTTGTTGTTGGAAGGTAGGTTGGAAGGTTGCAAATGGCAGTCATATGTCCCCAGGACACTGCAACCATCGTAAATACATGCTGGTTGCCAAGTGCCTGAGTTTTGACCACCTGCCTGTGGGGATGCTGCAATGGTTGTAAGTGTGAGGGTTGGTTGTATGTTACTTTTTCAGTGCCATTCAGTGGACTTCTCCTTGTGGTTTTCTCTTTCCATCTCTCTTCTCCCCTACCCTCCTGTTTTTCTTCTCCTTCTGTATAATTTGTAACTTCAAATGGTTGCTAAACAAACGGTTGTAAGTCGAGGAGTATCTCTATCGCCCCTTGGTGCATATCTTTGATCTTCCTTCTAGAGCAGTGTTTCCTAACCTTGGGAACTTAAAGAAGTGTGGACTTTGACTCCTAGAATTCTGAATTCTGGCTGGGAATTCTGGGAATTGAAGTCCACACTTCTTAATGTTCCCAAGGTTGGGAAATACTGCCCAAGGGTAAGATACATAATTCTCTTGTATCATCCTAACAGTAGTTCTGGGTTTGTACAACACGCCAAATGATAAACTAGCCAAATGTCTCAAGTTCTCACAACAGGCTAAGTCTGGAAGCCAAACACCCTGCATAAACCTAGCCAAGTTTGGCATGCCATGAGAAAGCATCAGCTACTTAAATGCTGATGGGAGACTCTGAAAAGGAAAAGGGGTCTGTATGCTGTGTGAAGAAGCCCTTCCTCATCCTTGAATGATTCATAAACTCGAAGACTGCTTTCACAGGTGTCCTTGTGCCTCCCACTGTGTTCTTCCTCTCCATTTCAGCATTCCTTCTCCCCATTTTGGACTTCTCCTTGTGGTTTTCTCTTTCCATCTCTCTTCTCCCCTACCCTGCTGTTTTTCTTCTCCTTCTGTATAATTTGTGTCCTTAAAATGCAAACACCCCTTAAGATAAGTTGGCTTCCTGAAGACTTCATGGCCATATTCCAAGGAGTTGGGGGAAATGATTTAGCATTCCCTGGAAATGGATTTCAATATTAATGTAATGAATTAAATTACATGCTGCCTGAGTCCTAGCAACTCTGACCAGTTATTTCGTCTAGAAATGGAGTTATTTGTTACTATGCTCATTTTGAACGGCTTCTGCTACAATGCCGGGGTCATTTCCCGTCTGCTGATGTCATCCCGTCTTCTGTTGTGAGCTGCTATGATTTGAAAAAACTCCGCAGCAGACAAACGGCCTTATGAACGGTGGCCTTCAGCCACCGGATAAAGCGGGAGCTGGCCTCTCATCTCCAACACTGCCCGGCTGCTGAGCTTCCAAGGGGTTGCCAGGCCAGGGCTACTCCCGGCCGCAGGTTCAAGTAGTTTCCGGCATCCAGCCGGATTACTGCTTATGCGTTATGGAGAGTTACCCTGCAGGGAGGTTTTTGCCCTCCCCTTCTTCGGGGTGTTGGTCGCTCTCCCAGCCTAGTGCTCAGTTGTGGGATGTCCTAGGGGTGCCCCGTCCAGGACTGGCAGGTGCTGCCCCGGTGGGGCTTGCAGAATGCAGGAGGGGAGTCCTGCCTGGCTATCTCTGGCCACGGCTTCTCTCTGGCTGAGCCCCCACCTGTCTTTCCTCTTCCTCTACCTCTCTTCCCATCTTCGCTCCCCCCTCCAGCTTTCCCCTCCTCCTGCTTTTCCTCCTCCCTCCCCGCGCCTTCTTACCCTCTTCTTTCCTCCACCCCACCTTCGCTACACCCGCCGGCTTTCTCCTCCTCCTGGTTGTTCCTCCTCCCTCTCCTCCTTCCTCCACCTCTCTTCCCACCTTCGCTCCCTCCCGCCGGCTTTCCCCTCCTCCTTCCCGGCTCCTGCCTTTTCTCCGCCTCCCTTTGTTCCGTCTCCCGCGGCCGGGCAGGCAAGGATGCTACTCCTGGCCTGAAGAACCGACAGTGCCCGGGCCATGGCAGCGGCAGCGGCGGCTGCAGGTACCGGCGGGACAGAAAGGCGCGAGGAGGGCGAGGACATTTTCCCCATTGTCCGACCCTGGATGCAGCCCCGCTTCCCCTTTCCGGGCCGCGGAGGAACTTGCACCCATTCCAGTAATGCTGCTGTCTTTCTGGCGGTCTGGCAAGGAGAGGGGGCTTCTGAGCACGTGCAGAGGGAGCGAGGCTGCAGGGGTTTTGCAGGAGTAGCTTTCCCGGAAGCCCCACCGAACTGCGGGGATTTTGTGCCATCCAGTTGCTGGCGTTGTGCAAGAGTTTCTGGGCATGGGCAGATGCCAGCAGCAGGAAAAGCTGGAGGAAATGTCTTAAGAAAAATCCCCTTAAGAAACTGCAAGAGGAGAACTCTAGATCACTGTTTCTCAACCTGGGCAGCTTTAAGACAGGTAGACTTCAACTCCCAGAATTCCCACACCAGGATAGCTCATGGAGGAATTCTGGGAGTTGAAGTCCACTCCTCTCCAGGTTGAGAAACAGTGATCTAGAGTCATGTCTCCAAACCTGTCCTTTGTTGGGGGTGAAGTGGAGGGGCAGAGATGGGGTCCCTACCTGTTCTTTGGGAGCTTCAGAAGGTCTGGAGTTGCCTGTTATTTTCTAAATTTTTGTCTTAATTCTGCCAATAATGAACATTTAAAGGGATCCTCCACAAAAGTGAGCCATCTGTCTATCAATCAATCATCCATCTATCTGTGTCCCACTATTATTTTTATAAATAACTCAAGGCTGCAAACATACTTAAGACTACTCCCCGCTCCTATTTCCCCACAACAACTCTGTGAGGTGGGTTGGGCTGAGTGAGAGCAATTGGCCCAAAGTCAGCCAGTCTGCTTCCACGCATAGGTGGAATGAGAAGTCACTGTCACCTGGTTTCTAGCCTGGGGTCTTAACCACTACACCAACGAAAGGAAGCTGGCGGGGGGGGGGAACGCCCCAAGCTTCAAAATCTGTCCACAAACACTGGGTCATCCTTAGAAATTCCAAATAATTGGCCCTCAGTTCTTAAATGGATTGTTGCATTCATGAGGACTAGAACCTTGAGCTTTTTTCAGAAAGGCAGTCAAGCCAAACTGCTGTACTTTGCACCAAGGATTTCACTTCACGGATTGGACTGCTGGGAGTCCAAGAGATTGGACAAGCCTTCCGCATTTTCCTGATTGTCATCAGAAAGCAGAATGATGAAACGAAGATGCTCCGAGATCAATTCCATCTCCTATTTGCTTCCTTAGTTATGGATGCAGAATCCCTGGCTGGGGATGAGTGTCTGGAAGAAGATGAGGAGGAGCTGGAGACTAGCCTGGAAGACCCTGAGCAAGAGAGTGTGGGGAAAACCATGCCTGGTGGGCGCAGCTGCGGCCTCCTGACCCGCCGGGGAATCACACTCCGAGTTCTTCTGAAAGATGGTCTGATTGAACCTGGGGAAGGAGTCCTTTCTATTTACTACCTGGTAAGAGGCCCTCTCTTCCATCTCTCTTTCAGAGCACCTGGGTCAAAAAAGTCAAGATGGCAGCCACAACAGTGTGATCAAAGCAGTACAGTCTTTATTGCCTGATTTTTTAAAACACATGTTTGCTTTCGCTTCTCTATCTCCTGTGTATCTTCAAACAGGTAGTCCTCAACTTATGACCAGTCAATTAGCAATCATTCAAAGTTCCAACAAACTTACCTGGAGGTATTTCGACCCAAATTCGGAGTTCTGATGATCAGTCGACAACTGGGCCACATTTATGGCTGTTTGCAGCACCCTGTGGTCATATGACCACGTTTTACAGTGATTTTGCCGAAAACTGGCATTTACTTTCATTTTTTTGGCAAAACTGCTCCCATTGCAAACCACTGGTTTGCTTAATGACCGTGGCATTCATATAACATCCATCCCAGAAAAGGTCTTAAAATTGGCCATTTTTTTACAGCATCACTAGTACCTGTATTGCCTTCTGCACAATTTTTATTTTTAACTTAGCTGCTAAATGCTCCTTTGTGGGGAGGAAACTCCTCATATCACTACCCTAATTGAACCTCATCAGGCTAGGTTCACACGCAATACTTGATCACCATAAATGTAACCTGGATAAAGAATAAGCAAGTTCAGTATATGGAATGACTGATCGCCCTAATTTTATTCCATCGCAGTCTGTCACACCCTCGGTGTGACATCGCATGAATGCACTAGCTACACTGATTTAGTTAAGTGTGTTGTATGAAAAGAGCCACGGGCTGGGGTGGATGGGGGAGTCTCCCCAGAAAGGGCAGGTAAAACTTGGCAAGGCATTGACTAGATTCAGATTCTTGGTTAGACACGCAAGGAATTTATCTCTAGCACAGCAGCTCTCAGCCGACTTGCAAAACAACAGTAAATAAAATAATAACAGAACAATAAATGGAATTAGATACTCAACAGTGAAGTGTGCCTTCCAATGTCCAGGAGTTGTTTTCTGGAATATGTAGTCCGCAAAGAGTTGCAGAGAGAACAGTGAAATGGCTAGCAAGTGTGAGGGATCGCTTCACCGAGGCTGCCATCTGCGGCGCCATCTTGAGAGTCCTCAGGATACAAAAGGGTTGCCGAGGCCTACTTGCAGAGCTGCAAGAGGCCTACTTGCAGAGATCCGGGCCCTCGCCCTCCACCTCCTCCCATGTGATGTGCTCTGGGAGCAGCCGGGGCAGTGAGGACAATGATGGCGGTGGCGGAGGGCACGGGCAGGTGGCGGGGACAGCTCAGTCTCCAGCAGAGGAATCTCCTCAGGCAGGCTTCCTCCATCTTGCCCGGCATTCTCCTCCTCCTCCTCCAGGGCTTTAGTCAGTGTTTCTCAACCTCAGCAACTTTCAGATGGGCGGACTTCAGTTCCCAGAATTCCCCAGATGGTTGCAGTGTCCCAGAGTGTCACGGTCACCATTCGTGACCTTTCTGAGGGCTTCTGACAGGCAAAGTCAGTGGGGGAAAGCTGGATTCGTTTAACAACCATGGCAAAAAAAAATCTGCGGTCATGTGATGGCTCACTTAACGGCTGCATTGCTTAGCGATGAAATTTCTGCCCCCCCGTTATCGTTGTAAGTCAAGGACTACCTGTTTGCATGGATGGTTCTCATCCTAAGCCTCACTCAAGGAGCTTCATGCAAGTTTAGGGTGATGTGTGAATCCAGAGTGCTCACACTGTGCTCTCAATCCTCTTGCCATGACTCAGGGGAAAAAGTTTTGGGGCAACCTGCTGACCGATGGGAAGATCGCTTGGCAACAGACCGGACAGATCTTCAATTCCCCCAGCGCCTGGGCAACTTATTGCAAGAAGCTGGTCAACCCCGCCAAGAAGTCCGGCTGTGGCTGGGCCTCGGTCAAGTACAAGGGGCAGAAGCTTGACCAATACAAGGCGGTCTGGCTGAAGAAGTACCAACCCAACGCCCCCCCTGCGGAGGAGGTAAAACCTTATTCTCGGCTTTCGGCCTTCTTCCACTTTTTCTTCTTTAAGTTCCTAGTCCAGAGGAGGCCAGTTGTTTTCTGTTCCCAAACTCTGCATTGCAGCACTGTAGCAAATTCACTAATAGGAACCATTTTATATTTAGTTAGTTCGTTGTATCCCACCTTTATTACTCTGGCAAATAACTCAAGGCAGAGATCATATCCGGCACACCTTCCTGTTTCTCCACAACAACAACCCTGTGGGGTGGGTTGGGCTGAAAGAGAGTGATCACCTAGCTGGCCTAAGGCAGGACTAGAACTCACAGCCTCCCTGCTTGAAGCCTGCTGCCTTAACCGCTAGACCAAACTGGCTCTCCATTTTATTACCTAGTAAAATACCTCTTGGCATTCTTATGAGTTTGCTCTGGGACTGTTTGGAGACTGTGGTCCAAGTTTGATCTCCAGCCCTGGGATTTCCTGGTGGTCCCCCACCTATGTCCTGCTAATCAAGTGCATTCATGCTTCACTTTCTCAAGATCTGTCAATGTTCACCAAATGCTTCCATCTTCTGGGACTTCAGCTGAGTAAAACAAGGTTCCTCTGTGGGCGGCTTGATATACACATTCATATTATTTTCCCAGGAACAGAAATGATTATTGCCTTCTCCCGAGATTTGGGAGGTGGGGAGGTTAACTTTCCAACATATGCTGCCTTTCTCTGTGGTCTCCCATCCACATAATCTTTACAGATAGTCTTTGACTTGCGACCGTTGCTTAGCAACCATCCAAGGTTATGACCAACCTGAACCAGGAGACTTACGACCCAGATCCAAAGTTCCAAAGGTCGGGTACCCTCCACAGTCACATGACCAGACTTTGGATGCTCATCAGCATAGCTGCATTTACAACCATCTGCAGTGTCCTGCCATCACACGACCATGTTTTATGATGGTTTCCCAATAACTGGCACTTGCTTCCAGTTTTTACTGAGCCATGCCCCTAGCAAACCATTGGTTCATTTTATGACTGCTGCTAAAAGTATGATAAAATTGGATTGTTCCTGTGACCAACTTACTTTACGACTGTTATGACATATGACCATAACAGGCAGAGTCCATTATGGTCGCATGTCAAGGACTACCTGTATTTCTGCCTTTGCTGAGCCTGTGGAAGCCAGTTAAAGCCACCCAAGTGCTGCAACCTAGCTGGGCATTCATGAGGACTGCAAGCATGAGAGGAATGGATGAATTGACAAGGCCACATAGAAGCCACGGAGTCCCATTAAAGCTGTCGGATGCCTCTTTTCTTCCTTCCCGCCCAGAGTTTGATGAGTGAAGGTGAGGAAGATGAACCGGGTGAGGAAGAGGAAGATGACGCCAAAGGGGTGAAAGCCACCTTGGCTGACTCTCTGCTGACCAAGAAGCTGGACGACAGAAGCCGCAATCCACAAGCTAAAAGTCTCGCAGACTTGCACAGTGCGGGTGAGTGCACATCGCCACTGAAAAGCCCATCAGTGGCATAGCGTGGCACTGTTTGGGCTGGTGGAGTTTCTCCCTTTTATACTGGTAGGTGCCGGGATGTCCAGAGGTCAAAGAAATCAAGATGGTAGCCATCATCAAAGCTTCATGGGGCACCCTCTAGATTTTTTTTACCGTATCCTGCAGACACCTGTGAGTAAGTGCATAATGGCAGGACCATATGGCCCGCTTCTTGCTTCCCAAGGAGACGATTTGCAGCTTTAACTGAGGTACGTGCCTGTGTCTGGCTATCCCAAACTCTAATTACTTAGAAGTTTTTGCCTGTAGTGTAGATGCCTGTGGAAATTCTTGATCATCCAGATCATGGTTGCCTTGGAGGTGCTTCTTTTGCAAAAGGCAACTGGACTTTCGTTAATTTTTCCTGAAGACATTTTGCTTCTCATCCAAGAAGCTTCTTCAATTCTAGCTACCTGGTGGGGAACGGAAGGATTTATAAATCCAACTCCTTTTTGAAAAGAAGCACTTTGGGACTGCCTGTGGTGATTTCCCAAACCCTTCCATGTGCCTGGAGGATACTAAATAGAGAGGAATTATTTGGGCTGTGCACAAAAGCTTTGTACAGGGATTGTGAATGGCATTCCTGCAACTGAAGCACCTTGCTGGGAGCATTGAAGGAGCCACATCTTTCGGGAAGAATGGCATGGATGCCTGGAAGGTTATCTGAACATAGGTGCACATGTATGGAAAATAGTTGCATTGAGGCCACCACAAAGGGGAGCAGCTGTGTGTTTGTGTGCATGTAGAAGCACTGTGAAAAAAAGCAGCCATGTCAGGCATTGCAGAGCACATGGTTGCTTTAATGCTCAAGAGGGTATCTTGCATGAGTCAGCATGGATTGCATAATACCCGCTTCAAAGGCTTTGCTCAAGCTGTGACAACTGGATATTAGGACCGTCAATCAAAGCATGCTGGTAAGGGCACCTCCTCCCACTTTTTTGTGGTAGAGGGGAAACAGAGAGAGGGAGATTTGGATGATTGACAAGGCAGGGAGAAGGTCTGAACTCAAATCCTAGAAAAATCTCAATTTCTTAGAATACAGGAATATATAAATGTACTGTATATGTGTAAAATGTACTGTAATAAGAAATAGATAAATAAAAAGATATATTTAGCAGCTGGGAAAGCAAGAATTTCCTTAAATATGGACAAAGTGATTGGCCTGTTCCGTATCTACACCCAAGCTGGGTTACCTCCACTGTCTAGAAAAGAAACAAGACATTTCCAAATCAGGAAAAGTTTTTGTGGTGGCAGCAAAATCAGTAGATCCTTAGGCCACTGTTTAACAAGCTCAACAATTTTAAGATGGATGGACTTCAACTCCCAGAATCTCCCAGCCTCAGGAATGCTGGCTGGGGAATTCTGGGAGTTGAAGTCCACCCATCTTAAAGTTGTTGAGCTTGAGAAACATTGCTGTAGACAGACCTTTTAATTAGCTTTAAATTCTAAAGCAAGAAAAGACAGAGAAAAAGGATCCCCCCTCCAAAAAACAAAGAAATAAACCAGAGAATGACACAGCTATAGAATATTTCTCTGCCATATTTTCTGCCAAATTCTCTGCTGAATTTTTACTTTCCAGCAATGACTGACTGACTATTTTTTGTTCCCCCAGATAACAGCAAGCGGCTGGAATGCCAGACTCGGGTCCCTGTTCGCTACTGCAATCTGGGGAGTCGGGATTCTGTCAGGTACATTTAACCAGTAAATACTGTGTTCTGTCTTGGGGAGGGGAGGAGTGGGGAGACCCAAATTCTAGTCCCCCCCCCAGGGACTTTGGGTCCCTCTTTCTCAGCCCAACCTGCCTCTCAGGACTCCTGTTGGGTAGAATAATTTAAGAACT